>CABHPP010147206.1:0-47845 GCA_902168425.1 Peromyscus attwateri
GAAACACAGATGCAAGCATAAGCAACAGAATACAAGAGATGGAAGAGAATCTTTGGTGTAGAGGATGCAATAGAGGAAATAGATTCATCAGTCAAAGAAAATACCAAAGCCAAAAAAGTCATAACACAAAGTGTCCAGAATATCTGGGACACCATTAAAGGCCAACCCTAAGAAAAATGGGGATAGAAGAATGAGAAGAATACCAACTCAAAGGCAAAGAAAATATATTCAACAAGATCATAGAAGAAAACTTTCCCAACTTAAAGAAGAAAATACCTATGAAGATACAAGAAGCCTATAGAACACCAAACAGACTAGACCCCAAAAAAGTCTCCTTGCCACATAATAATTAAACAACTAAACCTACAGAATAAAGAAATAATATTAAGAGCAGCAAAGGAAAAAGGCCAAGTGACTTACAAAGGCAGACCCATTAGAATAACACCCAACTTCTCAATGGAGACTTTGAAAGCCAGAAGGACCTGGACAGATGGAATGCAGACAGTAAGAGACCATGGATGCCAGCCCAGATGAATATACTTAGCAAAACTTTCGAAACTTTCACCATAGACAGAGTGAACAAGACTTTCCATGACAAAACCAGATTTAAACAATACCTATCCATAAATCCAACCCTACAGAAAGCACTAGAAGGAAAATCCCAACCTAGAAAAGTCAGATACACCTACAAAAACACAAGCAACAGATAACCCCACAGCAGTAAATCCCAAAGAAGAGAAGTACACACACACTACCGCCAAAAGATAACAAGAATTAACAATCACTGGTCATTAATATCCCTTAATATCAATGGACTTAATTCACCTATAAAAAGACACAGGCTAATAGAATGGATACTAAAGCAGGACCCATCTTTCTGCTGCATACAAGAAATACACCTCAACTTCAAAGACAGACACTACCTCAGAGAAAAAGTCTGGGAAAAGTCTTACCAATCAAATGGTCTTAAGAAGCAAGCTGGTATAGCTATCCAAATATCCAACAAAATAGACTTCAAACTAAAATTAATCAAAAGAGACTGAGAAGGACATTGCACACTCATCACAGGAAAGATCCACCAAGATGAAGTTTCAATTCTGAACATTTATGCCCCAAATACAATGGCACCCACATTTGTAAAAGAAACATTACTAAAGCTTAAATCACACCTAAAACCTAACACATTATTAGTGAGAGACTTCAACAACCCACTCTCACCAATGGACAGATCTGCCAGATCAAAACTTAACAGAGAAATAAGGGACATAACTGATGTTATGACTCAAATGGAATTAATCAATATCTACAGAACATTCCACACTAACAAAAAAGAATATACCTGGGCTGGAGAGATGCCTCAGAGGTTAAGAGCACTGGCTGTTCGTCCAAAGGTCCTGAGTTCAATTCCTAGCAACCACATGGTAGCTCACAACCATCTGTAATGAGATCTGGCTCCCTCTTCTGCCTGAAGGGATACATGCAAGCAGAATACTGTATACATAATAAATAAATAAATCTTTAAAAAAAAAAAAAGAACATACCTTCTTCTCAGTTACACGATAGAACATCTCTAAAATCAACCACATACTCGGTCACAAACCAAATCTCAACAGATACAAAAAAAATTGTAATAACCTCCTGTGTCCTATCAGACCACCATGGTTTAAAGTTAGATTTAAACAACATTAAAAATTACAGAAAGTCTACAATCTCATGGAAACTCAATAAAGCTCAACTGAATCACCAATGGGTCAAGAAAGAAATAAAGAAAGAAATTAAAGACTTCCTAGAGATCAATGAAAATGAATAATGAATGTACTACATACCCAAACTTATGGGACACTATGAAAGCAGTGCTAAATCATATCAATAAATCATATCACTAAATGCCCACATAAAGAACATAGAGAAATATCACACTAGTGACTTAGAGCACACCTGAAAGCTCTAGAACAAGAAGAAGCAAACTCACCCAGGAGAAACAGAGGCCAGTAAATAATCAAAATGAGAGCTGATATCAATAAAATAGAAACAAAAAAATACAAAGAATCAATGAAACAAAGAGTTGGTTCTTTGAGAAAATCAACAAGATAGACAAGCTCTTATCAAGACTAACCAAAAGACAGAGAGAGAGCATCCAAATTAACAAAATCAGAAATGAAAAGGGAGACATAACAAAAGACAATGAGGAAATCCAGAGAATCATCAAGTCATACTTCAAAAACATCTACTCCACAAAACTGCAAAATCTAAAAGAAATGGGCAATTTTCTGGATAGGTACCACATATCTAAGTTAAATCAAGACAAAATAAACTATTTAAATAGACCAATAACCCCTAAGGAAATAGAAACAGTTATTAAAAGTCTCCCAACCAAAAAAAGCCCAGGACCAGATGGTTTCAGCACAGAATTCTACCAAATCATCAAAGAAGATTTAACACCAATACTCTTTAAATTGTTCCACACAGTAGAAACAGAAGGAATGTTGCAAAACTCCTTGTCTGGGGCTACAGTTACTCTGATTCCCAAACCAAACAAAGATGCAACAAAGAAAGAGAATTATAGACCAATCTCCCTCATGAACATTGATGCAAAAATACTCAATAAAATATTGGCAAACACCAAGAACACATAAAAAATTATTCATCATGATCAAGTAGGCTTCATCTCAGAGATGCAAGGTTGGGTCAATATACGAACATCTGTCAATGTAATACACCATATAAACAAACTGAAAGAAAAAAACCACATGATCATTTCATTAGATGCTGAAAAGGCCTTTGACAAAATCCAACACCCCTTCATGATAAAGGTCTTGGAGAGATCAGGAACACAGGGAGCATTCATAAACATAATGGAGACAATTTACAGCAAGCCAACAGCCAACATCAAATTAAATGGAGAGAAACTCAAAGTGATTCCACTAAAACCAGGAAAAAGACAAGGCTGTCCACTCTCCCCATATTTATTCAATATAGTACTTGAAGTTCTACCTAGAGTAATAAGATAACAAAGGGAGATCAAGGGGACACTAATTGGAAAGGAAGAAGTCAAACTTTCACTATTTGCAGATGATATGATAGCATACATAAGTGACCCCCAAAACACAACCAAGGAACTCCTACAGCTGATAAACACCTTAAGTAATGTGACAGGATACTAGATTAACTCAAAAAAAATCATTATCCCTCCTATATACAAATGACAAATGGGCTAGGAAAGAAATCAGAGAAATATCACCCTTTACAATAGCCACAAATAATATAAAATACCTTGGGATAACTCTAACTAAACAAGTGAAGGACCTGTATGACACAAACTTTAAGTTTCTGAAGAAAAAAATTGAAGATATCAGAAAATGGAAAGATATTCCATGCTCATGTATAGGTAGGAATAACATACTAAAAATGGCAATCTACAGATAGGTAGGAATAACATACTAAAAATGGCAATCCCCTATCAAAATCCCAACACAATACTTCACAGACTTGGAAAGAACAATACTTAACTTCATAATGAAAAGCAACCCCCCCCCCAAGATAGCTAAAAGAATCCTGTACAATAAAACAACCTCTGGAATCATCATGATCCCTGACTTCAAGCTCTACTATAGAGCTACAGTAATAAAAATAGCTTGCTACTGGCATAAAAACTGACATGTAGACCAATGGAATTGAATTGAAGACCCTGACATTAATCTGCACACATAAGAACACCTAATATTTGACAATGAATCCAAAACTGTACAATGTAAGAAAGAAAATATCTTCAACAAATGGTGCTGGCATAACTGGATGTCAACATGTAAAAGGTTGCAAATAGATCCATATCTGGCACTGTGCACAAAACTTAAGTCCAAGTGAATCAAAGACATCATAAATCCAGTTACTCTGAACCTGATAGAAAAGAAAGGAGGAATTAGTCTTCAATGTATTGGCAGCGGAGATCACTTCCTAAATATAACACCAGTAACACAGATACTGAGATCAACAATTAATAAATGGGACCTCTTGAAACTGAGAAGGTTTAAAGGGCAAAGGACACAGTTAATAAGACAAAATGACAGCCTACAGAGTGGGAAAAGATCTTCACCAACTCCACATCTGAAAATGGACCGATATCCAGAATATATAAAGAACTCCAGAAACTAGACATGAAAATACCTAATAGTCCAATTGAAAAATGGGCTATAGAGCTCAGCAGAGAATTCTCAACAGAAGAATCTCAAATGGCTGAAAGACTTTTAAGGAATTTCTCAACATCCTTAGTCATCAGGGAAATGCAAATCAAAATGACTCTGAGATATCATCTTATACCTGTCAGAATTCCCAAGATCAAAAACACTGAAGACAGCTTATGTTGGAGAGGATGTGGAGCAAGGGGAACACTCCTCCACTGTTTGTTGGGAATGCAGACTGATACAGCCACTTTGAAAATAAATATGGTGGTTTCTCAGAAAATTAGGAATCAATCTTCCTCAAGACCCAGCTATACCACTCCTGGGCATATACCCAAGGAATGCTCAATTATACCACAAGGACACATGCTCAACTATGTTCATCACAGCATTATTTGTAATAGCCAGAACCTAGAAACAATGTAGATGCCCTTCAACTGAAGAATGGATAAGCAAAATGTGGTACATATACATAATGGAGTACTACTCAGCAGAGAAAAACAATGACATCATGAGGTTTGCAGGCAAATGGATGGAACTAGAAAAAATCATCCTGAGTGAGGTAACCCAGACTCAGAAAGACAAGCATGGTATGTACTCACTCATAAGTGGATACTAGATGTAAAGCAAAGGATAACAAGACTACAACCCACAGTTCCAGGAAGGCTGTCTAGTAAGGAGGAGCCTAGGAAAGACACAGGGACTACCCAGCGATGGAAAAATGGATGAAATCTACATGAGCAAACTGTGGGTGAGGGGGCTAATGGAGGGCAAGGGACGGGTGAATGAGAGCTTAGGGGAACGGGAGGTTCAAGCTGGATCAGGAACAGAGTTGGAGAACAAGGAAAGAGATACCATGATAAATGAAGACACCATGGGAATAGGTTGAAGCAGAGTGCTAGGGAGGTCCCCAGGAATCCACAAAGATGACTCCTGCATACACTACTGGCAATGGTTGAGAGGGTGCCTGAACTGACCTACTCTGATGATCAGATGGATGAATACCCTAACTGTCATCATAGAACCCTCATCCAGTGACTGATGGAAGCAGATGCACAGATACACAACCAGGTCCCAGGTGGAGCTCCAGGAGTCTAATCAATGAGAGAGAGGAGGGATTCTATGAGCAAGAAATATTGAGATCATGATTGGAAAAAACACAGTGACAAATAGCCAAACTAATAGAAACACATGGACTATGGACCAATAGCTGAGGAGCCCCCATGATACTGGACCAGGCCCTCTGGATAAGCAAGATAGTTGTTTAGCTTGAACTGTTTAGGCGGCTCCCAGGCAGTGGGATTGGGACCTGTCCCTAGTACATGAGTTGGCTTTTTGTAACCTAGTGCCTATGGTGAGATACTTTGTGAAGCCTTGGTACAGGGAGGAGGGACTTGGACCTGCCTCAACTGAATGTATCAGGCTCTACTGACTCCCCATGGGGGACCTTGCCTTGGAGGAGGTAAGAAGGGGGGTGGGTTTTGCAGGAAGGCTGGGGGTTGGGGGGAGGGAGGACATGGGAATGTGTGGTTGA
This sequence comes from Peromyscus attwateri, assembly GCA_902168425.1. Lineage (NCBI taxonomy): Eukaryota > Metazoa > Chordata > Mammalia > Rodentia > Cricetidae > Peromyscus > Peromyscus attwateri. The sequence goes on from CABHPP010147206.1 coordinate 5,713, forward strand.
TATGTAAAATGAATAGAAAATCTCTTAATAAAAAAAGAGAAAAAAAGAAAATCTGGAAATCAAATAACATCTGGCATAAATTAAATGTTAAAATGTAGTCAGAGATGCTGTGGGATGTTCTGTATGTCAAATGTGGTGCTCTGATTGGTTAATAAACAAAACACTGATTGGCCAGTAGCCAGGCAGGAGGAAGTATAGGTGGGACAAGGAGGAGAAGAATTCTGGGAAGTGGAAGGCTGAGTCAGAGAGACACTGTCAGCTGCTGCCATGACAAGCAGCATGTGAAGATGCCGGTAAGCCACGAGCCACGTGGCAAGGTATAGATTTATAGAAATGGGTTCATTTAAGATGTAAGAACTAGATAGCTAGAAGCCTGAGCCATTAGGCCAAACAGTTTAAATAATTTAAGAGTCTGTGTGTTTATTTTATAAGTGGGCTCTGGGACTGGCAGGGCTTGGCAGGACCTGGAGAGAAAACTCTCCAGCTACACAGAGATTTGAGATTTCAACTAAAAAAAAGGACAATGGTCAGGTGGTGGTGGCGCACGCCTTTAATCCCAGCACTTGGGAGGCAGAGGCAGGCGGATCTCTGTGAGTTCGAGGCCAGCCTGGTCTCCAAAGCAAGTTCCAGGAAAGACGCAAAGCTACACAAAGAAACCCTGTCTCGAAAAACCAAAAAAAAAAAAAGGACAAAATATATAAAACATATCTACACATACAAGGAAATATTTCAGATCCACAGATGTTGTGGTAGGAGAAGACAGACAACACTAGGAGCTATCAATGCTATAGAAAAGAACCTTGATATTGCTGGTGTAAAGGTATAACAGCATCGCTGCCATTATTGAAAATAATTTGACAGCAATTTCTTGCAATAGAAAAAGAAAATTAGCTTGTGACAGCCTTTAAAATCTAGCTTATTACTCAACAAACTTGGACAGGAGTATTCACATAAAATGTGTATTAATGACCACAACTACATTATTCCCCCTAATGCCCCAAAAGTAGAAAGGAACTCAATGCTCATCAAATGGGTGATCAAATAATCTCCAATTCAAACAATTGAGTATGTGATTCATTTATAAAAGTGAACAATTACTGAATAGGAGCACAACAGTGTGAATTAGCACTAGTGATGGCTATTCTTGGTTGTCAACTTAACTATATCTGGAATGGAGGACCCATCTGTGAGAGATATTCAGCATGGCTTGTAGTGGGTGAATCCATTTCTAATCCAGATTTTTAAGGTAGGAAGACATACCTCTGATCCGGATCTTGGGGCAGGAAGACAGACCTATAATTTGGGACTCATTTTAAGCCTGTATAAGGGCATGGAAGAAGGAAGATTTTGTCCTTTGCCTGCTTGCTCTCAATTTCATAGCACATTCATTCCTTAACTTTCATTGGCATCTACTTCTTTGGGATTTCAGTATACACAGTAGATCAGGAGTGACAGCCAGTCTTTTGGGACTAACCAACTACTGGATTCTTAGGCTTTATATTCACAGCTAGTGACTGTTGGATTAGTTGAACTGCAGCCTGTAAGTCATTCCAATAAATTCATTATATATGAAATATGTATTATATATTTTATATATAAGAGAGAGAGAGGGGGGAGGGAGGGAGGGAGGGGGGAGGGAAAGAGGGAGAGAAGGAGAATCATTCCATAGTATCTGTAACTCTAGAGAACCCTGAATAAAACAAATTTTGATTCCAAAAGTGGTTTTAGGGAAACAGAAGTATAAGAATGAATCTTTTAAGAATCTGGAATTGGCTTTTCAATTCACCAGCAACTTCAATTTCACCAGCACCTTCAGTTACTGAAGCCTTTCCAGTCAGGTCCTCTCCTAAGAGCTCATAGAATAAAGAATGACCATGGTGTAAGCTATGTCACTAACTTAAAGAGATAAACGCATTTGATTATCTTGCTTCATCATTTTGAGTGGTAATGGATTTGGTGATCCTGTAATTGAAACTTTTGACAGTTTGGAGAAAATAAGTAAAATTATTCTGCTGGTTGGTTGCTCTTAGCATTTCTGGATAAACTGTTAAATGAGCTCTGTGACAACAGTAACCAACTTCAGAATAAGGTGAAGGACATCAAAGTACTTAGTGTTAAAATTGATCAGCTCCAGATGTGCACAAACAATTTAAAGTTTTCTGTATCTGCCTTGGAAGAGAATCTTCTCTTTAACAGCTACAGGTTTGTTTCAACTGAAGCCTTCATTATATGTTTGGCTTAGTTACAGAGAAAATTCGAGTACCAGCATCAGAGGGTATCAGTGGTTATATAAAGGACATTCATTGGTAAAGAATGGGATCCTATAACTTGAGATGGGGCTGTGTGGCAGGGCCCTATTAAAGCTGAGACCTTGAACTTGAAGATTCTCAAGGGTTTATCTCACCTGAAAAAGTAGTACCCTCAGCTACACATCTTGAAATAGTGCCCTTTTCACCTTTCACTGAGGAACTTAATCATTCATTGTGTGCTAAACCAGCAGTGATTTTGTCTGAAAGAAATGCATGGAAAGACAATACTGATGTCCCTCAAGTCCCAACAATAGTTGCCTCTAGACCTATAACCAGAATCAAGGTCAAGTAGCCTCCTAAGGGAGAGGTAGTCCATGAGGATGTATACTACAGTACTAAAGAGCTTAATGAGTTTGCTACTTCATTCAAACAGAAGTCTGGGGAATTTATATGGAAGTGGACTTTCACAATGTGGGATAATGGTGGGAGGTACATAAGAATAGATTAGGCTGAGTTTACTGATATGGGCACTCTGAGTGGAGACTCTAGGTTTAATTTGAAAGCTTGCACAGTTAAAAGTGGTGTCAAGAACTTGTTTGAATGGCTAGCTGAAGGATTTATTCAAAGATGGCCAGCTGAAAAGGAGTTGGCAATGCCTGATATCCCTTGGCTTGCTGTTGACAAAGGTATTTTAATGTTCAGGGAAATTGCAATGCTACAATGGTACACTGTGTAAAATTTATTCCTCCACAATGGAAGGTCCCAGAAGACATACTATTCACTAATCCTATAATATGAAAATGGTGAATGCACAAAACTCAAATCCAAGTGAATCAAAGGCCTCGACATAAATCCAGTTACACTGAACTTGACAGAAGAGAAAGGAGGAAACAGTCTTGAACACATTGGCACAGGAGACCACTTCCTAAATATAATACCAGTAGCACAGACACTGAGAGCAGCAATTAATAAATGGGACCTCCTGAAACTGAGAAGCTTTTGTAGGGCAAAGGACAAGATCAATAAGACAAAATGACAGCTTACAGAATGGGAAAAGATCTTCACCAACCCCACATCTGACAGAGGGCTGAACTCCAAAATGTATAAAAAATTCAGAAAACTACACATCAAAATAACGAACAATCCAATTTAAAAATGAGCTACAGAGCTAAACAGAGAATTCTCAATGGAAGTATCTCAAATGACTGAAAGACATTTAAGGATTTGCACAACATTCTTAGTTATCAAGGAAATGAAAGTCAAAATGACTTTGAGATACCATCTTACACCTGTCAGAATGGCTAAGATCAAAAACACTAATGAAAGCTTATGTTGGAGAGGTTGTGGAGCAAGGGGAACACTCCTCCACTGTTGGTGGGAGTGCAAACTTGTACAGCTATTTTGGAAATCAGTATGGCAGTTTTTTCAGAAAATTGGGAGTCAATCTTCCTCAAGAACCAGCTATACCACTCTTGGACATATACCTAAGGAATGCTCAATCTTACCACAAGGACACTTGCTCACCTTTGTTCATCACAGCATTATTCATAATAGCCAGAACCTGTAAACAACCCAGATGCCCCTCAACTGAAGAACCCTTTCCTTCTTATGAATGATCCCCTAAAATTAACTTCCATTTTTTTCATTCATCTTCATGAAGACATACCAGTTGGGTAGGGAAATTAAAAGGCATCTAATGCTTTTAATGATTTTTTTTCATGATGACATTAGTACCTTGGAGAAAGGGAATGTCAAGATGTATTTCTTTTATGATGGTTAACAAGGTTGAGGATTAGAGCTGGAGAGATGGCTCAGTGGTTAAGAGCACTGGCTGCTCTTCCAGAGGACCCAAGTTCAATTCCCAGCACCCACATGGCAGCTCACAACTGTCTGTAACTCCAGCTCCAGGAGATCTGACACCCTCATACATGTAGGTAAAACATCAATGAAGATAAAATAAGAATAAATAATAAATCATTAAATAATTTACTTTTTTAAAAGTTGAGGATTAGCCAGGCGGTGGTGGCACACGCCTTTAATCCCAGCACTCAGGAGGCAGAGCCAGGTGGATCTCTGTGAGTTCGAGGCCAGCCTGGGCTACCAAGTGAGCTCCAGGAAAGGCGCAAAGCTACACAGAGAAACCCTGTCTCGAGAAACCAAAAAAAAAAAAAAAAAGATACCAGTAAGCCACAAGCCACGTGGTAAGGTATAGATTTATAGAAATGGGTTAATTTAAGATATAGGAACTAGATAGCAAGAAGATTGCCACGGCCATACAGTTTATAAGTAATATAAGACTCTGTGTGTTTACTTGGCTGTGGGACTGGCAGGTGAGAGAGCTTTGTCCTGACTGTGGGCCAGGCAGGACCAGGAAAACTTCAGCTACAGGAGAGGGTACCTGAACTAGCCTACTCTCGTAATCAAACTGGTGAATAACCTAACTGTCATCATAGAGCCTTCATCCAATAACTTATGGAAGCACATGCAGAGATCCACAGCCAAGCACCAGGCCGAGCCCCAGGAGGCCAGTTGACGAAAGAGAAGAGGGATTCTTTGAGGAAGCAACATCAAAATAATGATGGGGAAATGTACAGAGACAACAAACCAAACTTGTGGGAACTCATGAACTATGGACCAATTGCTGTGGAGCCCCCATGGAACTGGACTAGGCCCTCTGCGTAAGCAAGAGAGTTGTTTAGCTTGACCTACTTAAGGGGCCACTGGTAATGGGATCGGGATCTGTCCCTGCTGCATGAATGGGCTCTTTGGAGCTCATTGCCTATGGTGTAATACCTCACACAGCCTTGGTTCAGGGGGAGGGGCTTGAACCTGCCTCAACTGAATGTACCAGGCTCTGCTGACTCCCCATGGGAGGCCTTGCCTTGGAGGAGGTGAGTATGGGAGGTGGACTGGAGGGGGGAAGACTTGGTGTGGGAGGAGGGAGAGGCGAGTGATGTGTGGTTGGTATGTAAAATGAATAGAAAATTTCATAAAAATAATGAAAAGATGAAAATGGTGAGATGGGTACAAGCAAATTTGAAGAATATTTTGTCAAACATTTCCTTGTGCTAGACCTTAGGGTTGGAAATGCTGTTGCTCAATTGGATGAATTAAATGCAGTGGGTTTAATTGGGACCCTAGGTAGAAGGGACCAGGTAGCAGCATTGAATCACCAAATGTGGTGTTATCATAATGGACAGCATAGACAAAAGTAATGTTCAAATGACCAACCCATAACGGTCACCATAGGCAAGGTACACCTTTGTTACTGGAAAATCATGGTGTTTCCAGCCATGAAATAGATAAGAGAAATCTACTGCATTTTAGTTTGACCTGTATAATCAGAAAAATTATCAAACAAATGAAAGAAAGGCTATATTGTATCATGGCAAAAGGCAATCTCAGCCAGCCTATCAATTTGCAGACTTGTGCCAGTTTTCAAACTCAGAACCCCTTGAATGAAGGGGTAGGCAGGTTCCCCTAAACTAAATAAGCCATATATGATGGAAATGGTGATCATTATAAAGTCAGCACAGCTGCTTGACAAGAATCCAGGAAAGCTAAGCCGCATGATCGTTGTCATGTCATGTTTCACTTTTGGTTTAGATCTCTGCATGCTGCATGCTTGGGGAGTTTTTAATATTTGTACAACTTGAGGGTATCATATTGATGGGAAATTTCTTTTGAATTATTTATTCCTTCTCTGGGAGTACTGATTCTAAGCTTCCCCAGGAAGATCCTGAGTATAGTACTCCTCCTACTTTTAGGGATCTACTTGAAGATATCCCTTGTGCCCTGGAGGTTGTCATACACAAAAATGGCCAGACATATTTTAATGAAGCTCTGAGATATTCTTGGAACATCTGCCCCTGTACTTACTCTGGACCAAGATAATCAGAATAATGTAAACTTATATAGGCCAACAAGATTTGGTGGACTAGAGTAGTTGGCAGTAGATAAGATCTTCCTACTATTTGCTCTGGTGATTATATAGATAAGAAGATTAAGGGCTGCATATGGTATCCCCCTCAAGCAAAAGAAAGAGCAACAAATGTTATATTGGCTGAAGTTACCACTGCACTACATAGCAGTTTATATTGATGGACAAAAAAATGGTATAAAATGATAAAAACAATGAGGTGTCAGGATCTCCCTTTCTTAGAAAAGTTAGCAGGTGCAGAGCCACTGTGGTGTCTTATGACCAAGGAACAAGAGAATGTCAGGATTAGACATAGAAATATTTTTTTTCTTTTTTTTTTGTTTTACATACCAACCACAGATCTCTCTCTTCCCTCTTCCACGCCCCCCCAGCCCACCTCCCATTCCTTCCTCTGACAAGATAAGGTCCCCCATTTGGAGTCAGCAGAGCCTGGTACATTCAACTAAAGCAGGTCCAAGCCCCTCCTAGAAATAATTCCATAAAAAATACAAAATGTAAACATTGTATTATGCCAGACATTGAATAATAACTGCAGTAGATTTGCCCTGACTACTTTTCTTGGGCCTACTGCCAATTGGCACTGAGACCACTAACAGTTAATACTACATTCCTTGGGACTTGGCAATCTGCTTGGCCTAGCTTGGATGCATTCTTTCTGTCTAGAGTCTTTGGAACTGCAAGAGCTGCCAGCCTGAGAATGAGCTATCATTTACCAAATATGCTTGTTTTGGCAAAATATGCCTCTAGATTCTCAGAAGTTAGATAATGGCATTGATGAGAAAAATGATTGTAAAAATAACTCTGTTCTATCATATTTATCAATGATGACTAAGCTTTTGACCTCAGATACAAAAGAGGAAGTTAAACGCATGTCTGGGGACAGAAATTATATGATCTATATTTTGGAACAACAAGAATTTTTCCCTGCTTATTGAGTTATATAAAAAGAAGCACCCTGGTTACAAGTCAGTCAAGGCTACAAGATGCTCCTGACCACTGAGTTTGACTCAATACTTCCTCACCTACTCTTTGCCTTCTGTGTCACCTGTCAATCCATTTTAACTCTAATATCTGGCCAGTGCAGAAAGACAGACAGATGGAGGACAGTTGACAATCAAAAACTCAATCATGTAGTAACTCTGATTGCAGGTGTTGTACCAGATGTAGTGTACTTTCTTAAGCAAATTAAGGTATTTCCTAGTGCATGGTATGCAGGTATTCATCTAGAAAATGCCTGTGTCTCTGTACCTGTCTATAAGGACCATCAGAAGCTATTTGCTTTCAGTTTGCAAGGTCAGCAGTATACCTTTACAGTTTTATCTCAAGGGTATAAATTAACTGCCTTGCCCTTTGTCATAAATTAGTTAGAAGGGATCTTGACCATCAATCTTTTTCACAAAATGTCACATTAGTACACTATATGGATGACAGTATGCTGATTGGACCAAGTTGGCAGGAAGTAGCGACCACTTTGAACTCATGGATAATACATATGTTTATTTGAGGATAGGAGACCCTAGTGAGGATACTCAGTAGAGGTGAATATAAAGCCTGAACCAGGGTATTTTCTGGAACCAAGCTTCACAACCAGTGATGAGACTAGGACACCAGCCCAACCACCAAACCTATGACCCATAACATGTTTTCCCTGCAGGATGCTCTGAGGCAACTGTGGCTCAGAGTTTGTGAGAGTTGCCGACCAATGACTGGTATAAATGGAGGCTCACAACAGGACAGGGAACCCATGCCCAAGACTGCCTAAATAGACAAGATTGAGAAGCTGCATGGCTCACAGACCTAGGGTAGAACTAAACACAATTGACAAAAAATTCAATGAAATGATTTCTGGTGATATTCTCCTATACTCACAGGATTAGTGCCTAGCTCAATTGTGATAAGAGGCTTCCACCAGAAGCAGATGGGATGAGATACAGAAACCCACAACCAGACATTAAGTGGAGCTTATAGAAGCCTGCAGAAGAAGGGCAGGGAAGATTGTATGAGCCAGGAGGATCAAGGACACCAGGAGAACATGGCCCACAGTATCAACTAAACGGTGCTCATACCATCTTCCCAGAGACTGAAGCAGCAACCACAGAACCTGAATGAATCTACACAAGGCTCTCTGCATACATGTTATATTAGGTTAGGTTAGCTTGGGGTTTTTGTTTAACCTAACAATGGGAATGGGGTTGTCTCTGACTCTTTTCCTGTTTGTGGGATGTTTTTGCTCCTACTGTGTTGCTTCATCCAACCTTGATATGAGGTTCTATGCTTACTCTTACTGCATCTTGTTATGCCACGTTAGGTTGATATCACTGGCAGGCCTGCTCTTTTCTGAAGGGAAATGGAGGAGCAGTGGGTCTAGGGAAGAGAGGACCTGAAAAGAGAGGAGGAAGGGGAGGCTGCAGTCAGTATTTTTGTATAAGAGAATAATAAATTTTTAAAACTACTTCAATTTTAACACAGTCAGAATCAGCAAGAAAATAACAGAAATGACGGCTCATACTGACAAAGATGTGAGGAAAGGGAAATGCTTATCCATTCCTGTTAACAGTGAAAGTTAATACAGTCATTGTAGAAAAAAGTGTGGTGATTACACAGAAAGCTGCAAATAGATCTCTCTCAAGGTCTAGCCATAACACTCTTGAGACTATGCCCAAAGGACTCTCCATAAGACTGCAGTGACACTTTCACAGCCATGTTCATTTCTACTCTATTCATAATAGTCAAAAGATGAATGCAACCTAGATAATGAATGGATAGATGGATAAAGAAAATAGAGAACATGTATAAAAGAAATGTTACTCAGATGTTTAACACAACAAAGTTATAGAATTCACAGGTAAATGAAAGGAGCTAGAAAAATCCTGTGTGATGTAATTCAGCAGAAAAGACAAATGTTGTATATATCGCTTACTGTAGATGTTAAATTTTAAGCCTTCTGAAGGCATCCTGTAGCCACAGAAATATATACAACCACAGAGATAAGCTATAAAGCATCTCACAATGAAGGGGAAATAGAATACAGTTATGGAGAAACATTTGGGGAGACTGGAACAAGAAAATCCAAAAGGAAGAAGGGGAAAGGAAATTGGGATAAAAAAGGAAATGGAGAGAGGGGTAGGAAAAACTAAGGGACATTGTGGTGGCTGTGTGGAAAACTAATATAGGAGAAGCTTCTTAAAATACATACAAATATAAAAACAATCTCAAAGAAATTACCAAATCAGAGAAGACAAAGCCCGAACTTAACATCCCTTGCCCCCAAATGAAATCTCCAGTGCCAAGAATGGGTTATATATAATTTAGTCTTTGGCAAATGAAACCTTCAGGGTCAAGAATGGGTAGCATAGAATTTAGTTTTTTGCCAAAGGTTCCAATAGAAACCCCTTTAGCAAGTCAGGCTATTGCCAAGATTATTTATTGCACTCTACAAACTGATGGTAAATCTCTATATTGCTGAATGCAACATACATATCTCATCAAATAGACTGAAGGCAAGTTGTTGCCTACCTAGAACTGTCAGCCCTACTGACTAGTGTTCATGTTACTGGACAGAACTCTGTATATCAACAATGGAGGAAGATAAATACAAACCCAGTTACAAACATGTATCTACAATGATGAGCTGCATGAATAGTATGCCTGTGAAATATTAGCACAAGTACTGTTGAAGTAATTGTCTTAGTTATTTGCAATGAGGATACCCCATGACCAAGGCTACTTATAGTAGAAAGCATTTAACTGTAGTATTTAACATTTTGAAGTTTACAGCTTCATAATGCTAGTCTATTATCATAATGTGCAACATGGCCTCAGGCAGGCAGATATGGTACTGGAACAGTAGCTGAAAGGCACATACTATTCCACAGGCAGTGAGAGACTGGGCCTGGCAAGGGCTTTTGAAACCTCAAAGCCCAGCTCCAGTGATACAACTCCGTCCAAAATACTTCACCTTCATCAAGGCCACATGTACTATAGGTAGGCCATACATCCTAGTCCTTCCAAACAAGTTCCATGAACTGAGGACCAAGCATTTAAATACATGAGCCTATGGGAGCCATTATCATTAAAAAATCCACAGTAACTCAATACCATCTTATCATATTTAAGTTTTCCTTCATTAGATGAAACCTATTCCTGGCCTGCTTGTATAGCTAAGAACTGATGCTTAACAGGACATGGAACTAGGAGAAAACTCAATACTGTTGTTCTGCTAAAGGAAAATAACAATGACTCCTAAAGACACTACACTATACCCATAGATCAGTGTCTCAGCCATCATCACAGAAGTGTCCTGCTACACTAGATGGGATCAAATACAGAGAATGATAGCTAGAGAATGTTCAGAGATGAAGAAATATTAGAACACTGAGACATAAATGTGATATCTTCATCAATCCCTTCCCATTAGGGCTCAGAGAAGTATGCAGAGGAAGAGATAAAAATATTGTAAGATCCAGTAGAGATAGACGCCACCTAATAAAATTATCTTTGAGACACAACAAGACTGATGAACATATGAATTCAGAGAGGCTGTGGCAGCATGCACAGGTACTGCACAGATGAGATCCCAGCAATGAGAGGGGAGGTGGATATGAGCCCCCATTCTTTACCTAGGAGTTATCCCCATTTGATAATCACTCACAAAAGAAAAATTAGGTTTTTTTCTCCAATGGAGTCTCACTTGGTATACAAATCACACTTGTAGGCAGGTCCCATGGCCAGCAGTAGATGACCAAAACAATACAAACTCTGGTAAATTTAAAGATTTTTTGTTAAGAATTACTTCTTTGGGCTTTTTAATGTTACTGGACTTTTGTTTATTTATAATGTTTTCTGATTTTTATGAGTTTTGTGACTATGCAAGCATGCATTTGTCTCTTCATGTGTATGTCTTCCTTGTGCTTCTTCTTTGTGTTTTTTCTATTTGTTTCTTTGATTTGTTTTAACTTATTTGCATTTTCATATGCCTATTAGTTTTCTAAAGAGTTGATAGGTAGATGATAGATAGATAGATAGATAGATAGATAGATAGATAGATAGATAGTTAATGAATGGATTTCAGATGGGTGTGAAGGTTGTGGACAGCAACAGGGAGATAATGAAAGAGGAAAAACCATTATCAGAATATATTATATTACAAGTTATATTCAATAATGAATTAAAATACTGTGGCAAAACCATACTAAGTTGGTGAGAAGAAAAGCAAAGTTGTTGTCCTATCAGGTATTTCCCTGCTCTGGATTCCTTAGCACCTAAGTGATCTGGCATTATGTACTCTATGAAGCACACTACTGATGTAGTGTCACTGGAATTCCACATGAGTTCAATGTGGATAAAGAATCTTTATTTCAGTAGTCAACACAAAATAATGAGACTGGAGAATACTTTGTAACATTGCTACTGTTTATTATGATTCTGAACTTCAGCAACCACAAGATATTCAGTGAAATAATGGCCTAAAGAATACAGAAGACTCTGTAGAATGCATTGCTCTTTAGAAGATGAAACAGACTCCTTACCTGAGACGTCATCAGGAACTATGGACTGGTGATACAACCAATAACATACTAGAATTGCCAAGAAATTGTTCATTTGTCAAGTCCCCCAATAGTTTCTCAATAATGTAACAAACAACAGTGGGAATATTAATTGTTGTCAAAAAACTTTCAGTATTATTACAGTGCCTATTTTGAAAAAAAAATTGTAAAGAAACATAGAAACCAAGAAATATTACATATATTGGATATTATTTGTGAGTTGACATTACTGCATAAGTACAATAAAAAAGTACAATTTTATGCAGCCATTTCCACACATATAAGCCTCATTAAATATACTTGGCTTTTGAACCCACTTAGTTCAAGAGCCACCATTGATTAGTGAGAAGTTCCTTTTCTTCTTCATCCTTCTCTCTACCCTCTACTATCTTTTAAAACACAGACCCAGCTTCAGACACATGTGTTGGGTGCAACTTTTGCCTAGTCCAATTGAACAGGTCACATAACAGCCTCATCTGGAATATCTCGGTTCATATATCTCTTGTACTGGTCCAATCTAAGAAAACAAGATTCTCAAATCAGACAAGCAAACAAAGAAGTACATATGCCAATGACAAAGAAGAAGAAGGGAGAGAAAGAAGAAGGAGGAGGAGGAGAAGAAGAAGAAATAAGTGCTGAGAACCATCAAATCAACTAGTAATATAGAATTGTTTCCTAGTGAGAAGTACCTAGATGCAGAGGACAAAGGATTTAAAGCAGCAGTAGTAAACTGTTCAAAGAATTCAAAGACTTTAAAAGGGATACTAACAATTCACAAAACTCCAGGAGGATGATAGTAATGACTGAATGACATCCAAGAACATACAAATACATGAATGAATGAATGAATGAATGAATGAATGAATAAATGAATTACAGATAATTTGGAATATAAAAACTGAATTTAAAATATATATTAAAGAGAACATTAAGTGAATGAAGATGGAATTGAAAACTCGGTATCCTAGTTTAAAAGCTGACAGGAAAGCCTTGCAATTAGAATGACTCAATCAAAAGACAGAACATCAGTACTCAAATATAGAGTAATGGATCTAGATCAAATTAAGATGGAAACCATAGCCCAGCAAGCCAGGTAGGCTGCCCACAAACCTTCTCTTCTTTGTCTGTTTCCCCAGACCCAACCCCCCAAGTCTTGTTCTTGGAACAGCAAACAGAACACTAGCTGCAGCCTTCCTTCCCCACTTCCCACATCTCTTGTGAATCCCACAGAATATTCCTTCCTATCATCCCTCCTCCATCTTGTTGCTTTGTCAGAGACCCCAACTCTGGCAGAAATCCCCTGTTCACCCAAGTGGTGCTTCAGCCAGGGCAACAAATAGGTTAAAGGCAGGGCACATACCTTTCCTACATCTCCTGATATCCAATCCCCTCAGTCTCACGCTGATGCTAGAGTTTTCCTGCCTGACCCAGGGTCAGGACAAATCTCTCTCACCCACCAGTCCCACAGCTGCTCAGACCCAACCAAGTAAACACACAGAGACTTATATTGCTTACAAACTATATGGCCATGGCAGGCTTCTTGCTAACTGTCCTTATATCTTGAATTAATCCATTTCTATAAATCTATACTTTGCCACGTTGCTTGTGGCTTACCAGCATCTTCACATGCTGCTTGTCATGGCTGCAGCTGGCAGTGACTCTCTCCTCCGCCTTCCACTTCCCAGAATTTTCTCAGTTTTCCTCTCTGTTAGTCCCGCCTATACTTCCTGCCTGGCCACTGGCCAATCAGTGTTTTATTTATTGACCAATCAGAGCAATTTGACATACAGACCATCCCACAGTATCATGCCCAGTTCTGTAGCAGGAAACCTAATGTGCTCTCACTTTCCTCTCTGACCCCATACCTAATGGATCACAAATACAATCTCCTTCAAACATGCTTCCCCATATCATCTGTGTCCAGCCTCCCACACCATCAGCCTTCCCTGTGAACACACCAGTTGAGCAGGCCAGAAAAACAGACAAGAGACAACCATAGCACTCCCTGAAAAGTCTAGAGAAGAAAAAGAAACCAATGAACAAAATATCCACCAACAAAGACAAATCTAGGTGTCAGCATCTAGATCTAAAAATTATCCCAAATCCAGAAGCTGGAGATGCCAGTGTAAAAACACAATCAATACCAAACACGGTAATGTTTCCACTAGAGCCCAGCTACCCTCCAAAAAGCAGGCTGTGAACATTACAACATAGCTAAAAAAAAAAGAAAAGGACCTTAAAACAGCCTTTATGGATATTATAAAGGTCCTGATAGAGGAAATTAAGAAATCCCTTAAAGAAACCCAGAAAAGATCCCTTTTGTTTCTATTATAAGGAACAAGTTAAGGAGTATTGGTTTTAGCTCTTCTTTGAAATTCTGATATAAATCTTCCCTTAAACCATCTGGCCACAGGCTTTTTTTGGGGGGGGGGGTTGGGAGATTTTGATGACTGTGTCTAAATCCTTAGGGGTTGTTAAAGGTCTATTTAAATTGTTTATCTGGTCTTGATAGAATTTTGGTAAGTGGTACCTATCCATAGAATTGTCCATTTCTTTTACATTTTCTGAATTTTTTGGAGTACAGATTTTTGAAATATGACCTAATGATTCTCTGAATTTCCTCATAGTCTGTTGTTATGTCCCAATTTTCATTTCTGATTTTGTTAATTTGGATATTCTCTCTCTGCCTTTTGGTTAGTTTGGATCGAGGTTTCAGTGAAGAATTCAACTAGAATTTCAAAGAAAAGCTAATTCCAATACTCCTCAAATTGTTCCACACAATATAAAGAGAAGGAACATTGCCAAACTCTTTTTATAAGGCTACAGTTACCCTGAGACACAAACCACACAAAGACACAACTAAGAAAGAGAATTACAGACCAATCTCCTTCATGAACATTGATGCAAAAATACTTAAGAAAATACTGACAAACCGAATCCAAGAACATATCAGAAAAATCATCCACCATGATCAAGTAGGCATCATCCCAGAGATGCAGGGATGATTCAACGTATGAAAATCTGTCAATGTTTTCCTCAATGAAAACAAAATGAAAGAAAACAATCATATGTTTATCTCATTAGATGCTGAAAAAGTCTTTGACAAAATCTAACAGCCCTTCATGATAAAGGTCTTAGAGAGATCAGGGATACAAGGAACATATATAAACATAATAAAAGTGATATACAGCAAGCCAACAGCCCACATCAAACTAAATGGAGAGAAGCTCAAAGCGATTCCACTAAAATCAGAAACAAGACAAGGCTGTCCACTCTCTCTGTATCTATTCAATATAGTACCCAAAGTTCTAGCTAGAGCAATAAGACAACAAAAGGAGTTCAAAGGAATACAAATTGGAAAGGAAGAAGTCAAACTTCTGCTATTTGCAGATGACATGATAGTATACATAAGAAACCCCAAATATTCTAATAGGGAACTCATTAAGCTGATAAAAAAAACCACTTTCAGTAATGTGGCAGGATACAAGATTTAACTCAGAAAAATCAATAGCCCTCCTATATACAAATGATAAACAGCCTCAGGAAGAAATCAGAAAAACTCCACAAAAGCCACAAACAACATTAAATATCCTTAGGTAACTCTAACCAAACAAGTGAAAGTCCTGTGTATAACAAGAACATTACGTTTTTAAAGAAAGAAATTGAAAAAATATTAGAATATGTAAAGATCTCCTATGCTCTTGGATAGGTAGAATCAATATAGTAAAAATGGCCATCTTATCAAAGACAATCTACAGGTTCAATGCAATCCCCATCAAAACCCCAACACAATTCTTCACAAACCTTGAAAGAGCAATACTCAACTTCATATGGAAAAACAAAAATTCAGGATAGCCAAAACATCCCTGTATAATAAAGGAACTTCCAGAGGCTTCACCATCCCTAACTTCAAACTCTACTATAGAGCTATAATAATAATAATAAAAACAGCTTGATATTGGCATAAAAACAGACACATGGATCAATGGAATTAAATTGAAGACCCTGACATTATTCCAAAAATGTATAAACACCTGATTTTTGACAAAGAAGCTAAAATTACACAATGGAAAAAAGAGAGCATCTTCAACAAATGGTGCTGGCATAACTGGATGTCAACATGTAGAAGAACGCAAAGAGGTTCATATCTATTCCAATGCATGAAACTGAAGTCCAAATGGATCAAAG
The DNA here is from genome assembly GCA_902168425.1 of Peromyscus attwateri. Classification (NCBI taxonomy): domain Eukaryota; kingdom Metazoa; phylum Chordata; class Mammalia; order Rodentia; family Cricetidae; genus Peromyscus; species Peromyscus attwateri. Next base: position 21,636 of record CABHPP010147206.1, read on the forward strand.
ACCTCAACATAAATCCAGTTGCTCTGAACCTGATAGAAGAGAAAGTAGGAAGTAACCTTGAAGGCATTGGCACAGGAGACCACTTCCTAAATATAACACCAGTAGCACAACCACTGAGAGCAACAATTAATAAGTGGGATCTCCCCAAACTGAGAAGCTTCTGTAAGGTAAAGAGCATGGTCAACAAGCCAAAATGGCAGCCTACAGAATGGGAAAAGATCTTCACCAACCCCAGATCTGACAGAGAGCTGATCTGCAAAGTACATAAAAAAAAAAAAAACCAACAAAGTAGACATCAGAATATCAAATAATCCAATTAAAATTGGGTACAAAGCTAAACAGAATTTTCAACAGAAGAATCTCAAATAGCCAAAAGACATTTAAAGAATTGTTCAACATCCTTAGCCATCAGTGAAATGCAAATAAAAACAACATTGAGAAACCATCTTATATGTGTCAGAATGACTAAGATCAAAACCAGTGATGATAGCTTATGTGGAGTAAGAGGAACACTACTCCACTGCTGTAAGGAGTGTGAATTTGTGCAGCCACTCTGGAAATCAGTATGATGGTTTATCAGAAAATTGGGAATCAACCTAACTTGAAACCCAGCAATACCACTATTGGGAATATACCCAAAAGATGCTCAAGCAAAGCACAAGGTTACTTGCTCAACCGTGTTCATAGCAGCATTATTCATAATAGCCAGAACCAGGAAACAACCTAGATGCCCTTCAACCAAAGAATGGATAAGGAAAATGTATTACATTTATACAGTGGAGTATTATTTAGCAGTAAAAAACAGTGACATCATGAAATTTGTAGGTAAATGGGTGGAACTAGAAAGAATCATCCTCAGTGAAGTAACCCAGATCCAGAAAAACAAACATGGTATGTATTCACCCTTAAATGGATATTAGATGCAAATCAAAGGATAACCTGACTACAATCCACAACCCCAGAGAAGCTAAGTGAAAAGGAGGACACTGAGGAGGGACACACATGGAGGGCCCCAGGAAGGGAAAATAATTTAGAACTCCTGGGTAAACTGGGAGGGAAGGTAAAAGGGAGGGGATGAGGATGGGAACAAGAGGGAGAACAAGGAAGGACATATCTTGGTAGAGGGAATCATTAGGGGGTTAGGGAGAAACCTGGTACTAGGGAAATTTCCAGGAATTCACAAGGATGACACCATCTAAGGCTCCTAGCAATAATGGAGATGGTGTCTTAACTTACCTCCCCCTATAATAAGATTAGTGACTACTCTAGTTATCATCATAGAACCCACATTTAGTAACTGATGGAAGCAGATGCAGTGATCTACAACCATGTACTGAGCTGAACTCCTAGACTTCAATTGAAGAGAGGGAGGAGGGATCATAGAAGCAAGTGAGGTCAAGATCATGACAGGGAAAACCAGAGAGAGCTGACCCAAACTGGTGGGAACTTATAGACTCTGGCCTGTCAGCTGGGAAACATGCATGGGACTGAACTAAACCCTCTGAATGTGGGTGACAGTTATGTGGCTTGGTCTGTTAGGGGAGACCCTGGCAGTAGGACCAGGATTTATTCTGGGTGCATGAACTGGCTTTTCAGACACACTCCCTAGGGTAGAATACCTTGCTCAGCCTTGACACAGAGGGGAGGGGCTTGGTCCTGCCTCAACTTAGCATGCTAGACTTTGTTGACTCCCCAAGGAGGCCTTACCCTCTCTGAGAAGGGGATGGGAGGTAGGGAAGGAAGATGGGGGGGTAGAAGAAGGGGAGGGGAGAATTGGGATTGATATGTAAAATGAAAAAAACTTATTTTAAATAAATAAATGAAAAGAATATTTAGAGAGATTATCCATCTTTTGCATGGGTTTTCTCCTTTGATTTGGATAAGTAGACATAAATCTTGATTTATTTTTCAGACAGCATCTTGATTTATTTTTCAGACAGCATTGATCAAATCCTCTGTTATATCTCAAATGGGCTACTGGTGATTAAAGAAGGAAAAATATTGGATACAAGTTCTAGTAATAATATATCCACCATAGTGAAAATCCACTGGGCAAAGGCTGAGTAAGAAGTGCTGCCAAGTACATATTAGGTAAACCAGGGAACCTGCAAAAATATCTCCTAGTGCTGGGAAATTCAATACCAAACAGTAGTAATCATCTTGCAGAAGTACCAGCAGATTGTACACATTCTGCAGATTGGAATGGGAATAACTAAAACAAAAGCAGTAATGACGGTCAGGGGAAATTGAATTTTCATGGCAGTTATCTTCTGTGTCATTCGATTTGCATGAGAACAATGTTAGCCACAGAAATTATAGGATCCAAATGAGAACAGGAGCTTCTCCCAATGGGCAGGAGCCAGGATGGGTGTTATTGAAATCAATCTATCAATAGTATTTTAAAATGTGTAATAGCCCCAGTCTTGCTCTGAGCTCATGTGGGTGGGCTTTCCGTCTAAGAAGAGAAGAAATTAAGAATGATGACTAGGTAGAGTTCAAAGAACACTCGGGTCTGCTGTGGGATATTCTGTATGGCAAATGTGTTACTAATAAAGCACTGATTGGCCAGTGGCTAGGCAGGAAGTAGGCGGGACTAACAGAGAATTAAAAGAGCAGGAAGGCAGAAGGAGACTGCCTGCCTGCCTGCCAACCTGCCAGCCACCACCAGGACAAGCAGCATGTAAAGATGCCAGTAAGCCACGAGCCATGTGGCAAGATATAGATTTATGGAAATGGATAACTTAAGATATAAGGACAGTTAGCAAGAAGCCTGCCACGGCCATACAGTTTATAAGCAATAGAAGTCTCTGTGTTTCCTTGGTTGGGTCTGAGCGGCTGTGGGACTGGCAGGTGAAAGAGATTTATCCTGACTGTGGGCCAGGCAGAAAAACTCTAGCTACACGGGTCTTTGTCAGCTGGCCCTTAATGATAACATACTACTGCTTTCCTTAAATCACTTTATGACTTCTTCAGAGTAAATGCCCAAAATATTGCATTTTAGAACCCATGATTTGTTTTTCTATTGTTGTTGTCAGTGTGACCAGCTGCTAAAGGAAGAGGTGTGTGTCATTTCTCCTTTTCTTCAGTGATTCATCAGACTGTGGCAGTGCACGCATGCAGCATAGAAGTGGAGTAAATCACATAACAGCTCCATGCTGAACACTCACAGATTTTATTAACCTGCCAATCATCCAAGGGCTTTTCAGCATATCTGTTAGTTATTTTGCGCTCTTATCCTGCAAGGAAATGTCACGAAACACGACAGAATCCACTAATAAGAGTTTATTAAGATAAAAGGGACAGAGAGTGCTCAGGTCTGTGGGAAACACATGTGCAGAGAAGAAGAAGAAGCTGGGAACATGGCGCCGGCTTTTAAAGGCTGGGCATGCACAGGTCGACATAACTACTCCATGCATGTGCGTAGATCACATGGCTACATTGCGTGCTTACGTAAGCATGCAAAGTCACGGATCCTGGTCACGCAAGACGCCTTGACCTGGAAATGGCTACCTTGACCTGAGACTGGCTAGGCGGAAGTGTCCAGGTCCGCCAGGCATGCACAAACATGCCCAACCGTGGGGGCGTGTTGTGAACCCATCAATGTCAGAATACAAACTCCTTTAGGAAGTCTCTTAGTATATTCTTTAGTTATCAGTTAACACCTGGTACAACTATTTATTGTCTCATGTGAAAAACTTCTGCTGAGTTGCAAAGCATAACAAGGCATTTTATCCCTTGGCTTTATTGTTTATGTTATTTGAAAACACATCATGAAAGTTACTATTGATGCAATTGATTTGTACACCAGTTTTTTCTACAGAATTTAACTGTCTCCCACAGTATCCCCAATTATATGTATTAACTAACCTCATGTGGTAAGTCATTCGTTTTACCTGTACTGAACTACACTAGTGGTTGAATGGGAAGCCCTTTAAGTCACAGCTGTTTAGGGCTAAGTAATTTGCCTTAGAGAAAAATAAAACCGGGTATCCCAGAAAGGCTGCCTGGAACCATGGATCTATCGTGAAAAGCTGTAACTACTTTCAAGTAGCAACACATTTCCCCAATACAGACACAGTTGTTACTGAGTTTTGGCTTGTGACCAGCTTATGCATTGCATAATATCAGTTTAAATCTCAAAGTTTTCACTTTTGGTCTGGTTTTCCCCTGAGGTCAGCCTGCAGAAGAAGAACACTTGAGTATAGCTTTAGTGACTGTATTTAGGAACTAGGTGAATTGAATACAGTTAATTTTATAAGAGTATTTTGAGTTTTGATTTTAATGTTTCTCCCCAGACTTTTATCTTTATTTATTTATTGTCAAACAGCCGATTTTTTATAAGCCCTATGCTAAAATCAAGGGCAGCCAGGGTTATGTTTTAGCAACTGTATTATACAGTGTTATTTATTGCCTAGGATCCACAGTTTCTATAAGAATGTTAATATTTGTGTATGTACTAAAAACTAATATATAAATTCTTTCCATCTAGGACCAAATAAAGCTAGTCTCTAATATAGAAATATTATGTGTTCCAAAATTTCATTTACTATTGTTTTTCAAAAACACAATAGATTTCCTTCCAAGAAATCAATCCATCTATCCTGTAAGGAAGTGAAGCAAGGGTATTCAATTCAATTCAATATCAAGAGACTAAAAAATGGGGAATTTAGAGCTTCTTCAAGTCCCTGGCTCCCATTGAGTTCAACAGACTTCTTTTTTACTTTATCTTTTCCACAGTGGTCCAAATGATGTATATGGAGTTGTTTTGCTTCCATACACAAAGCAAAGCAGTCTCCAAAGATACACTTGCTATAGGTTTCTTTCCTCTGAAAGTCAACTTGGTCCAACAAAATACAGGAGGTTATTCCAATCTTTTTGTATCTGTTGAGATTTGCTTTGTGATCGAGCATGTGACTGTAGCAGTAACGCCTGTGTAGCCTGTGCTACCACCACCCGTTCACCATGTCTGAGTGAGGGACTGAGGATTAAAGAACAGAGACAAGACAGCGGGTCATTCGTCTCAGCAGAATGCCGATTGCCATTTATTGAAGGAGGAAGGAAACCTTAAATACAGGCTTACAGCACAATGGAGGAACCCCAGAGGGCAGAAGTTCACTACAGATGTTTTACATTCTTGCATTCTAGCTGTTTATGCCAAATGCAGGATACAAAAAGAACCCCCAGTGAGCATTCAGGAGGAAGGAAACAGGCAGGGAATTAGCATATAGTGGACATCTGATCAAAGTCAGCAACAGCTACCCAAAAATGGGGGGTCAGGGCCCAACATGTGGCCAATTTGCAGAGAAAAATAATGACATCACGAAATTTGCAAGCAAATGGATGGAACTAGAAATTATCATCCTGAGTGAGGTAACCCAGACTCAGAAGGACAAACAAGATATGTACTCACTGATAAGTGGATACTAGATGTAAAGCAAAGGATAACCAACCAGACTGCAACCCACAGCTCCAAGGAGGCTAGCTAGTAAGGAGGACCCAAGGAAGGATGCATGGATTACCCAGTGATGGAGAAATGGATGAGATCTACATGAGCAAACTGGGGGTTGGGGGGTAATGGAGGGCAAGGAACTGGGGATGAGAGCTTAGGGGAGCGGGAGGTCCCAGCTGGAATGGGAACAGAGTGGGAGAGCAAGAAAAGAGATACCATGATAAATGAAGACACCAAGGGGATAAGGAGAAGCAGAGTTCTAGAGAGGTTTCCAGGAATCCACAAGGATGACTCCACCATAGAACACTGGCAATAGTCGAGAGGGTGTATGGTGATATTTTATTTGTGCTGAAATGTGATTTTATTTGTATGTTAATAAGTAAAGTTGCCTGGGCGTCATCAGCCTTCACCAGTTTCCCAGCCTAAAAAGCGGGTGGGCGCTCTGTTCCCTCTCTTCCTTTCCGCTCCCTTCTCTCGTTGGGCCCCCTCCCTCTCTCCCTCCCCCCTCTCTGTCTCTCTGTCTCTCTCTTTCTTTCCCTCTCTCTCTCTTTCTCTCTCTCCCCCTCTCAATAAAGCTCAAAAAGGTAACCATGATTGTGATTCTTTTAATCAGCACTCTCCTTCGCCGGCATGGCCGCTGCGGGCAGCGACCAGCCAGGGGGCAGCGCCATTTAACCAGCGCCATAGCTTAACCAGCGGCCGTAATATAAAAATATAACCAACAAATGGTGCCGTTCAGACTCGGATACACCACCGAACACCGAGGACCTGCTGACTGCTGCCACTTGCTGCCTCTTTCCCCATCCAGCGAGACCGCGAGACCGCGAGCGCTCGCACGTCCCTCGCCGCCTCCGCTGGACCCCCCACCGCTACCTCCATGATTCTTCACCATACCACTTTCTCCGATTGGTGAGTCCCCCCCACATTTCGCCTTCTCCCACGTCTGCAGCCTGAGATATTTCTCGCATTGGGACCACCGCCGGGTGCGTCCTGGGGCTACGTGAGACCGACACGTCTATCTGCTCGACGGAGCAGCACACGCGCTCTGGATTCCCGGGGAGTCCTTTTTCTCACGTGGCGGGCCCCCGCTTCTGTAGCTGACGAGCTAATTAGCGGCCTGTGCCAGGGATCTGCCCATGGTCTTGGGGACGCCTGAGGCCTTGGCTCCGGATCACGTGTGTGTGTGTGTGTGTGTGTGTGTGTGTGTGTGTGTGTGTGTGTTTTATTTTTTATTTTTTCTCTCGGCTACAGCCATGGGACAAGGGGAGGATACATTGGCGGATGGGGCGGGCCCTAGTAAACCTGGCCGAAAAACAGCGTCTCGGGAACTTCTGCCAGCGAACGGGCAAATAAAAGTTACTTTATCTCCAAGCTTTCTGCTGAAGTTCTAAACATTTCTCCTTCCCCACGTGTAACCTTTTCTATCTGACTTCCGCCAGCAGTGGGTGGGCTCAAATGGGCGGGCTTGGACAGGCTCAAATGGGCGGGCTTGGACAAGCTCAAATGGGCAGGCTTGGACGGGCCCAAATGGACGGGCTCGCTTGGACGGCTCAAATGGGCGGGCTTGGACGGCTTCTATGACTCGCCCTAACTCACCTTAACTCCACCCATTCATTCTCAAACTGCCTTGTGAAGCACAGACGGGTCTGGAAGCGGCTAATTTCCATACAAATAAGTTTACTGTAGTCAGGATGGCTCTTAAGCCAAAAATCAGCTTATAGCCTCAGACAAGTCTTCCAAAAGTATTGGTTTATAATCTGCCTACTGACAGATCTTCCAAAAGCTGTCCTTAAGCCACCATTCATCAGGAAAAAAAAATTCAGGACATGGAGTAAAATCCGTCTCTTGTTCCCCAGACCTCCCCGACTAAAACTTAAGCATCTGGAGAGAAAGGCTCCTGACCCCACAGGCAAAAGAGTCATCTGTGGCATTTAAGGTGTGCCAGGGAAGGGATAAAAGCCCGAAAATAAAATTGCCAAATACTGGCACTGATTCCCAAAAGCTGTTGGGTCCCTGTTTTAAGTGAGGAAAAGGCCACGGGCTAGCGGATGCCCTGCCAGGCCACTGCCTGTGTTTCTCACGTGCATACAGGCAGGGCCCTGATCTTTGCCTTGTCCCTAATTCCAAAAAAAGTAAATTCTCATGTACCACAAGCTTGGATTTCTACTGTTCTATGCAGACTTGGTAAGTCAATTAAGATATCAGATATTTTAAAGGAAAAAAACTACTTAAAAGAGAAAAGGTTTTCCACATTTAAAAAAAAATGGGTATTATGTGTACAATAGAAGAGAACTGGACTTTGTTTGATAAAATTTTAGGCAGTCTGAAAATGGAACAGCTGTATGAGAAGATTAATGTTGATGGGATGTACATTATACCAATTATGCACATTATTACTTTCCTTATCCTTATTTTACTATTTAAAAAGATAGTCAATTTAAGTGCAGGGATAAAAGCTTTAGAAAACCCTATTAAAATGAATTATAGAGAAATTCAGATTCAGACAGAATTTAATGGTGAAATTATTTCAAGATTGGATTGTAAGGTTACAGAAAGCAAGCTTGTTTTCACACAATCACCCTTAATTTATCTGGTAACCATACAGCAGCTACCTGGTCAAGTGAATGCACAAAATAATTGGACTCCAATTGAAATGTTAGATTTAAGAAGGTTTAAGGAGGCAATAGTATCTTATGGCATGCATTCCACATTTGTAAAGCAAATGTTAAACTCCTGGTGAACTTGTAATAAGATTATACCACAGGACTGGTGAGAGCTGGTAAATGCTGTCCTGGAACCCAGGGCACAGCTGCAGTGGCATTTCTGATTCAGAGATGAAGCTAAAAACATAGAAAATCAATGGAGGGCTAGAGGTGTGCAGATCTCACAGGATCAGCTTGTTGGAGAAGACCAATATGCTGAAATACAAAGACAATGTTTATATGATAACCAAACCCTAATTTTATGTCAAATGCAGCCTTGAATTCATGGGACAGAATTGAAAAAGCAGGAAAGAAAACTGAGTCATTCACAAAAGACATACAGGGCCCAAAAAAATTCTTCACAGATTTCTTACAAAGACTGACTTCAGCAGTAAATAGAATGGTCTCAAATTCTGAAGCTAGCCAGATAATAATCGAATCTTTGGCCTTTGAGTATGTGAATGCAGCATGCAAGAGAATAATCAGGCCATTAAAGGCAAGAGCAGCAACCTTAGGAGATTGGATTAGAGACACTTTTTTTGTTGTTGTTGTTGTTTTGTTTTTTTGTTTTTTGAGACAGGGTTTCTCTGTGTAACTTTGTGCCTTTCCTGGAACTCACTTTGTAGACCAGGCTGGCCTCAAACTCACAGAGATCTGCCTGCTTCTGACTCCCAAGTGCTGGGATTAAAAGCGTGCACCACCACTGCCCGTCTGCGCCAAAACTGTCCGGCAAGACACATTTAATGTTGAAGCTCATGACCTCATGATAGTATGTGGATAGGAAAACCAATTTCAAAAGGTTTGAGGAATGTCAAATGTTTGGATGTGGAAAGCAAGGACATTTGAAAAGAGATTGTAAACAGGGCATTCCTAGAAACAATGTTTCTTCAAGGAACAATGGCAACAGAATGCCCCTTCCTTCTGGAGTATGCAGAAGGGTAAGGGTAAACATTGGACCAATGAATGTAGATCAACAAGGTACAGGCAAGGTAATCCTTTGCCTTGGTCTTTGGGAAACTCCCAGAGGGGCCTCAGGCAGGCCCCCACAGCAAATCCAGTTCAGACCTTTCCTGCAGTCATAGAAGAAACCCCTACTCAGAGCAATTAAATAACCAAATGCCTATTGGAATAAACCAGGATGCTCAGGGTGATGGAACAGCTGAGGCAGAGAGAACAGAAAATTCAGGAGAAACCATAAAGAAAAATTTTTGGCAAACTTCTATAAATGAACAAAGACCAAAATTAACAATAAGAATAAATGATGTTTTGTTGTCTGGTCTGGTAGACACAGGTGCTGACGTGACCATAATTGCACCAGAATTTTGGCATCCAACTTGGCCAGGAGTCCTATTGAGGAGAGAGAGGAGGGATTCTATGAGCAAGGGATATCAAGACCATGACTGGAAAAAGTACAGAGACAACTAGCCAAACTAGTGGAAATACATGAACTGTGAACCAATAGCTGAGAGCCACCATGGTACTGGACTAGGCCCTCTGGATAAGCAAGACAGCTGTTTAGCTTAAACTGTATAGGAGGCCCCCAGGCAGTGGGATTGGGACCTGTCCCTAGTGTATGAGCTAGCTTTTTGGAGCCTAGTGAGACACTTTGGTGCAGGAAGGAGAGGCTTGGACTTACCTCAACTGAATGTACCAGGCTCTGCTGACTCCCCATGGGATACCTTGCCTTGGAGGAGGTGGGAATGGGGTGTGGTTTGGGGGGAAGGTTGGGGGTGGGAGGAGGAAGGACAGGGGAATCTGTGGTTGGTATGTAAAATGAATAGAAAATCTCTTAATACAAAAACAAATAAAAATAAAAAAAGAAAGTCAACTTGGAATTAGACAACTATTAAACTGCTAATACATCACTAAAGAAATCAAATAAAACTTCTGCTACATGACATTTAAGCTAAATAGAGGTTATTATGCTTTATTATGCTGAGAAAACTTCAAAAATTTTTCAGACATTTCTCATTTTTAATTGGATAGGATGGTCGTTTTGAATCCTATAATTTCTTGGCTAGTATGTTAAAAGAAAATGCAAAATTATTTGGTGAATCTGTTTTGGTAGCTAAAATTAATGTATCAAGAAACAATAAGAAACATGTTAGATAGATCCTACATTTTTTAATTATTAGATGTATAACACTGTGAATTTCCAATCTCAGTGTAACCTGGAATCTTTGAAGGGCCTGTTACAACAACTGTACTAACTGTGCTAGACTTTATCCTCAATTGGAAGTTTGTGATGAGATTCAAGAATTTGTATTTCTGGGCCAGCAAGATGGCCCAGAAAGTGAAGGTGTTCACCAACAAGCCTGACAGCCCAAATTGAATCTTCAGAACTCAAGTACTAAAAGGATATAAGTGACTCCTACAAGTTGTCCTTTGACAGCCACAGATATGATTCTCTCCAACTCCCATATATAAATACATACATGCAATAAAAGAAATGAAGAAAAAAAGAAACCCAGGAATAATAAAAACAGAGTAAGGAAATAAATAAAATGATTCAATACCTGAAATTGTAAATAGGATCAACAAAGAAAACCCAGACTGAGGGAATTCTGGAATTCAAATAGGAAATACAAACACAAACTTCATCAATACAATACAAAAGATGAAAGAGAGAATCTCAGACATCAAAAATATGATAGAAGAAATGAGTGCATCAGTCAAATAAAATGTTAAATCCAAAAACATTCAGAAACAAAACATCCAGGTAATCTGGGACACTGAAAATACCAAATCTAAGAATATTAGGTATAGAGGAGGAAAAGAAACACAGCTCAAAGGACCAGAAAATCTTTTCAACATAATCATACAAGAAAATTTTCCTAACCTAAAGAAGAAGGTATCTATAAAGGTACAAGAAGCACCAGAAAAAAAAGCCCCTTCACCACATAATGATAAAACATTAAACATACAGAAACAAAATAGATTATTAAAAGCTGCAATGGAAAAAGAGCAATACTATGTAAATACAGACCTATTAAACTTATATCTGACTTCTCATTGGAGATTCTAAAAGCCAACACAACCAGCCTGGAGAAAAGTGCTGCAGATTTGAAGAGACTACAGATACCAGCCCACACTACTACACACAGCAAAATTTTCATTCACCATAAATGGAGAAAATAAGACTTTCCATGATAAATCAAATGTAAATAATATAACTCTACATTTCTAGCCTTACAGATGGTGTGAAAATGAATCCCCATACTATGGAGTTTAGCTACACTCATGAAATGACAGTAAGTAAATAATTTCATACCAATAAAATCAATTAAAAGCAAACTCAGAAACACCAACATATACAAAAAAATAGGCATCAACAGTCATTGGTCACTGATATCTCTCAATATTAATGATCTCAATTCCCCAATGAAGACTAACAGAATGGATTGGAAAATATGATTCAACCTTCTGCTGCATCCAAAAGACAAAACTCAACATTATGGATAGACATTACCTATAGGACTCTAAAAATAATATACCAAGTAAATGGACTTAAGAAGCTAGGTGATGTGTCCATTTTAATATCTACCAAATTAGACTTCAAACCAAAACTACTAAAAAGAGGTGGGGAAGGACACTACATATTAATCAAAGGAAATCCACCAAGATGACTTATCAATTATTAACATCTATGTGCTCAAACACACAGGCACCCTCATTGGTGCACACATTGTCCCTCACACATTGATAGTAGAAGATTTAATATCCTACTGTAACCAGTGGAGAGGTCGTTCTGACAAAAACTAAACAGAGTAATACTGGATCTTGAAAGGGCAATTGAGAACTTCATACAGAAAAAAGCGAAGATAGCTGAAACAATCCTGAACATTAAAATAACTGCTGAATGATCCATCTTTCCTGATTTCAAGTTGCATTACAGAACTATAGCAGTATATATAGTATGAGATTCACATAAAAATTGATGCATTGATTAATAGAGTTGAATTGAAGACTGAGTCATAAATCCACAGACATATAGACACATGATTTTTTGATAAAGAAGCCAAAAATGCACACTTGAAAAAAGACAGCATCTGAAACCAATGGTTCTGGTCAACTTTTATACCTGCATGTAGAAAATGCAAATATTCATCATCCTGTACAAAACTCAAATCCAAGTTGATCAAAGATCTCCACATAAAACCATGTACACTGAACCTAATTAAAGGGAAAGTGGGGAATATCCTGGAATGCATTGGCAATGGATATGATCTTCTGAACAAAAGAACATCAATAGTGCAGGGACTAAGATCAATATTTAATTAAATGGACCTCATGAAACTGAAAAGCTTCTATAAGGCAAAGGAAACTGTCAAACAGACAAAGAAGCAGCCTTCAGAATTCTCACCAACTATACATCCTATAGGTCCCATATTTAAAATATATAAATAACTCAAAGAGGTAAAGTTCAAAAATCAAATAATCCAATAATGAAATGTAGTGCAAATCTAAACAGAGAGTTATCAATGGAGAAACCTCAAATTGCTGAGACACACTTAAATAAATGATCAAAATCCTTAGCCATCAGGGAAATGCAAATCAAAACTACTTTGAGATTCCATCCTACACCTGTCAAAATAGCTACAATCTATAACACAAGTGACAGTGCATGCTGGCAAGAATGTAGAACAAGGGGGAAAGTCCTCCATTGCTAGTGGGAGTGCAAACTCATACAGCAATTGTGGAAATGAACATTGTAGTTCCTCAGATAATTGATACCATAATACTGAGCTATACCACTCTTGGGCATAAACCAAAAGGACACCTCATCCTACCACATGGATATTTGCTTATTTATGTTCGTTGTGGCTATATTCAAGAAGCCAGAAATTGGAAACAACTTGTTCCCTCAACCAAAGAATAGATGAAGAAAATGTGGTTTATTTATACAATGAGTATTACACAGAGGATTGAGAGATGGCTTGGTGGTTAAGAGCACTGGCTACTCTTCCATAGGACCTGAATTTAATTTCCCACAATACATTGTGGTTCACAGCCATCTGTAACTCCAATTTAAGAGGATCCAACACCCACTTCTAGTCTCCAAGGCCACTATACAGATAAGCATGCAAGCAAAATACCATACACATAAAATGATAAAGTTTAAGAGTTGTGCCTAGAGAGATAACTCAGAAATTGAAGTCTAAGATCACAACCAAAAATATAAGCGTATTATTCAGCTGTTCCAAAAACAATGACATCAAAGGTGGTTCATGGTGGTATATGCTTTTAATCCTAGCATTCAAAAGGCAGAGGCAGGCAGATCTCTGAGTTTGAGACCAGCCTGTTCTAAACAGCAAGTTCTATGACAGCCATGGCTACACAGAGAAACCCTGTCTGGAAAATAAAAAAGAATAAGAAGAAAAAAGAAAAGGAAATATTGCATTATGAAATTTACAGGCAAGTGGTTGGAACTTGAAAATATCATCCTAAATGAGTTAACCCAGACATGGAAAAACAAATATAACATGTATTCACTTATAAGTGAATATTAGCCCTTAAGAAAATGATAACTAAACTATAATCAGTAGACCCAGAGAAGTTTGATAAAATGGAGAGATTTAGGGAAACACAGGCATCTCCCAGGGAGGGAGAAATGGATTTTATGGGTAGACTGGGTGTGGGTGAGTATGGGAGTAGTTTGAGTAGTTTGGGAGGAGATGGAGTGGAGAAAGAGAGCATATGGAGAAAAGCCTGGAATTGGGGAGATTTTGTGGAAACCTAGTGCAGTGAAAACTTCATGTATTCTATGAATGAAATCCTAATGAGAACTCCTATTAATGGGGGATACTGAGTCTCAACTGGCCATCTCTTGTAGCCAGGTGAGGCTTCCAGTGGTGGGACTGGACTGGTGTTTGCCGATTGAGTTTTTGGCCAAGAGCATCCCATGAAAATCCCCCACATTTCCAAGCTGATGCTAACATAAAAGACTAATCTCCTCAAACTGACAGTGGGGCCCCATTGTCAAGGTCAACACCTACACCACTCATTGAACAAGGAGAAGCCAAGATGGTGCTTACATGGGACCGCTATGTTCCAGTCTCTTTGGTGTGGGAAGGTACTCTGCAGGCTAACAAACAAGATATGTGCACATCAACACAGCTGCAAAAACTTTTACCTATCACTGTATTGACTGCAAAATATGCTAAAGCAATAATCTTGTGAGAGTAATCAAGTAATGTATGATTTGACTTAAGGCCCACTGAGAAGGAACCCAGATAGGACACTTCTTGTATAACCAAAAACCTTAGACAAGATAGTCCAGAAGCTTAGGGCAAAACCAAAGCTTTTTGTCAAAAAAAAAATCAATATAATGATTCCTTTTGACATTCTGCTTTACTAGTAGATTAGTGCCTTTTCCAATCATCATCATAGTGCCTTTTCCAATAATCATCACAGAAGATTCTTCTGGCATTAGATGGAAACTGATGCAGAGATCCACAGATAGACATTATGTGGAAAGAGAGTCTAAATTGGAGGTTTTGATCTAATCCCTCCCCTCAGAGTTCAGAGATCTTGTGGAAGAGGAGGTAGGAAGTTTCTAAGAGTCAGAGGGAATGGAAGACACCAGGAGAGCAAAGGATCTCTGAATCCACAAAGCAAGGACCCTATGAGTTCCCAGAGAGTGAAGCTGTAAGCACAAGGCCTACACGGTTTTCACCATGTGCTTAGCATATACATTATTGCTATAGGCTTAGTATTTTTATGGTAATTGTAACTATGAGAATAAATGGGTGTCTGATGCTCATGACTGCTCTTAGGACTCTTTTTCTCCTGTTTGAGTGCCCTGTCCAATATTCATATGATAGTTTTGCTTCACCTTATTATATTTTATTTTGACAGGTTTGGTTATCTCTTAGACTACAGCTCTTTTCTGGTGAGAAACAGAAAAGAAGTTGATCTTGAGGGGAGAGGAGGAATGAACAAAAAGGAAGAGTACAGGAAGGGAGAACTCTAATCAGGATATATTATATGAGAAAATAAACCAGTTTTTTTGTTTTTTTAGAAGAATAATTTATTTACTTTTATTTTTATGTGAATTTGTGTTTGGCCTGAACATATGTCTGTGTGAGTGTGTTGGATCATCTGAAACTGAAGTTACAGACAGCTATGAGCTACTGAGTAGGTGTTGGGAATTGAACCTGGGTCCTCTAGAAGAGCAGCCCATACTCTCACCACTGAGCCATCTCTCTAACCCCAAGATTTTATTTTCAGTAAAAGAAAAAATTAATGTAATTTAATTATAAAAGACAGAAACAGTAATAAAAAGCTTTTGCAAAAACAGAACAGAACAACAACAACAAAAATAAAACCAACATGAACAAAAGACACAACTGAGCACAGATGGGTTCACAGCAGAATTATTGCACACTTTCAAAGAAGAGTTACAAATGATACTCCTTTAATTGTTTTTTAAAAATAGAAACAGAATGGTAACTCCCAAAGTCATTCTGTGAAGCCCGTATTACTTTAATATCCAAAGCAGGTAAAGACACAACACCAGCAAGGGGAAAAGAAACGCAGAGCAGCAACCTGGAAGAACATAAATGTAAAAATTCTCAATAAAATACTAGCAAAACATATGCAGGCACATATTATGGTTGTACTCCATGAGCAAGTTGGCTTTGTTCCAGAAATGCAACATCATTTAAGCATACATAAGCCAATAAACAAAATAAACCATGTAAATGGACTTAGAGTTGAAAAGTACATGATCATCTCAACAGATGAAGCAAAGCCTTTAGCAAAATCCAACATTTTCATGGTAAAAGTCCTAAAAGAAGTAGGGCTGGAAAATATAAATATTTTATTTTTTATTAAGAAACCATTATCAAAATGTGTTGTATGAAAAATCTATTTCCAACAGAAAGTGAATTCAATAGACTACAAAATTAATGACAATAATTACTCAAACTTATTACCTGTCAGGGATGTGCAAATAAAAACCACATATCATCATAAGCCAGTTTTTACAATAAAGCACAAAATGAGAAAATACTTGCAAGAATGTTCAGAATTGAAAAATGATACATACTGTTTGTGAGAATGTAAATTACAATAATACTTCTCCCTGACTGAAGTAAATAGATAAAAATAAAAACAATTAAAAAGTATACATCTGAACATTGATGTCTTTCTTCCCATTTACCTGGTTCTCTAAAGGAAGCTATATCAACATCATATTCAAGCCAAAATATACGATAGGATCATACTGATTTTAAGAAACTACAAAATCTGACAAACACAAGTTGTGCATTGTACTTAAGAGTAAATGATTTTCCTTCCTACAGAATACACTTTTGTGTAAACTAAAAAGTATAGTATACAAATTGTTGAAAAAGAAATATTTATTATTTTAAATAATGAAATACAAATAGAAGAAAGATAATTTCTTTTATATGGATTTCCATATGTAGACAACGTGAATGTTGTTAGAAATTAACAATGCCTAGAGTAAGTTTACTGTCCATGGAGTTTCAATGCATTCTACTGCCACATCTCACATTAAAGTTTCAAATAATTGTTTGAATATGTACTATTCTACTAAATAAATCGTTCAGTAATAATTTACACTGAATCAATAATTGGGTAGTTGCAGGCTTATTGTCTTCCATCTTGGAGAGATTCAACTATGCATTTATGGAGAAAGCAACCAGCTGGAGTATGTTGGTCTGTGATCTAGTGAGATTGAAAAGCAGAAAAGAAAATGTCCATATACCTTCTCTACCTACAAATATAAATGAACTTGCCCTCTAACAACAGTTGTGCCTAAAGATCTTAGGATACAGTAGGCATATTTTACTTCTTCAATGGTGAAGAGTTTATTCCTGGGAATATTTAATGCTTCCCAGGACTGTACTAGAGCTACAGTTTTGTATTTCAGTTGGTGACTTGGAAATTTCCAATTTTAACCAATTGTCTTACATAAAAAATATTCCATATATCATTTTATTTCTAATTATTTCACTCAACAATCTTTCACAAAGTACTAAGTGGTCACATGATGGCTTTTAGAATATTCCTCTTATTTTACTTAAGACAGAATAACTCCTGTCTATTCTTTAAAAGTTTACTACTACTGACACCACAATCATCATGTAATATAGATTCCTGTACATCTGTTCCATACATAGAGGATTTTTCTCTTTAATAGTTTAAATATCTATATAGGCCCTTGATGAAATAAATTATTCCTCATTATGGTTTTCATGAACCACAGGTTTATTAAAACTTACTAATCAATATTATGAAACTTATCCCAGATGTCTC
The DNA here is from genome assembly GCA_902168425.1 of Peromyscus attwateri. NCBI lineage: Eukaryota > Metazoa > Chordata > Mammalia > Rodentia > Cricetidae > Peromyscus > Peromyscus attwateri. Next base: position 39,072 of record CABHPP010147206.1, read on the forward strand.
TGACAATGATCTGAAAATCTTACTAATTTTTCTGTAGTTACACTAATGTTCCACAGTAGCTACCAAAAATAAAAATGCTACAAATAAACATTAATAAAAATATGGAAGTCAACTTCAGAAAATAAAGAGAGCATGGAATCTTAGGAAAGTGGTAAATTGAATAAAGTTATCCATGCAAATATCTGGTCATTTTCATATAAAAGGAAGGAAAGTCTTCTAAAACTGGAAAGATGTTCCAGTTTGTAACCCTGTGTTACAAATGCCTGCTCTCACAGATGCCTGTTCTCTTTTTCCTTTTCAGATTGCTGTTTCTGATGCTGTGAAAAATTACACAGCATGAAGCAATGGTATAAATGTCATAAAATATATAAATGGATCCTATAGAATGCAATCTGTTATTGTATATGATCAAAAGTATCAGTGGTTTCTCAGAAGAAATTGTAGGAATAGAAGATGTGATTAAAGGGACATCATCATATACTGGACTTCTGAGAATGGGAATCTTGCTATGGCCTCTCATAACAGATCTTAGAAAATTGGCTCAGGCCGGGCGGTGGTGGCTCACACCTTTAATCCCAGCACTCGGGAGGCAGAGGCAGGTGGATCTCTGTGAGTTCGAGGCTAGCCTGGTCTACCAAGTGAGTTCCAGGAAAGGCACAAAGCTACACAGAGAAACCCTGTCTCGAAAAACCAAAAAAAAAAAAAAAAGAAGAAAAGAAAAGAAAAGAAAATTGGCTCATATTATGCTTTAAAGTACAACACATAATCCTATGGAATGGCATTCTATACTTGGAAAAGTTAGGCATGCTAAAGTAATTTGAGAGCATTAACCCTTGAAAAGCAATTGATGAAAGGAAAAGATGTCATAAAATTTGCCCTTACTTAATTTAAAAACTAATCAATAGTGAGAAAAATGCATTACAGAATGTTCTATGGATTTGGGAAAGAATTCAGAGGAATGGCTACAACAAGCATTGATGAATTTGTCATCAGATCCTTGATGTCCAATACAGAAAATGAGTAAATAAAAGAAGGTACTCACCTTTTGACATTCTGATAATGACCTGTGGCATTGATTTTTCTTTGCCAAATATATAAAGGGATCATTACAGCAATCACAACATCCCCTTCTTGGACTATACTTGCTTTCTTTTTCAAAGCACAATTAATAGGGTCATAAGAGTAGATTAGCTGAGGAAATAGCAAGATGAGGCAAATAAAAACTAACAGGAACATTATTATTAAGTCTAAATAGGCCTAAGCCTTTGTGGAACTGAAGTTGGTAGATGCAACTTTGGGAAGGTTTGAATACATGACAAGTCTGGAGGAATATTTGTGCATATTTTTATCTTGACTGGGAGTCCAACTGAAACCCCTGCCAATGTATCTCTAATTGGATTGTTAAAATCCTCTAGGGGAATGTGGAACACTTTCTACCCTGGGGCTCTACATCTGAGCACCTTGTTCTAAATGGAATCACAGGTTGAAAAATACAACTGAGCATTGTTATTCTCATTTCCAGGTATCATGCTATATTGAAGGCCACATAGAATAAGGCTGAAGACAATATATCTCTTCATTAGGGCACTATTTCCAAAACCAGTGCAAAGACACTATGGCAGGAAAATATTTCAAGATGATTCAAAATGAAGATGCCTGTTAGACAGTAGATGAAAGAATGAAAGCGGGCCCTTGCACATCAGGGCTCAGCCAAAGTTACTAGTGTATCACATCTACCCAGGTCATGCACAAAGTGGAGCAGCCACACTAAATCAGTGTCCAGTAGAGGCAGGGAATTTTTTTATAACACATCAAAATCTAAGTACAAAACTCAAATAAAAAATCTCAGTAGATTTGCATGAGTTTTGTCTTGTCTGAGGAGTTCATGCTGATTAGGAATTTTTGAGTCAGTCACTCGAGGTCAATAAAAAGTTAACTCATGTTTTTTGACTTTTTTATGATTGCAATGTATATTTCTCCTTCATGAATATAAGAATGAATATTTGTCATGGTCAGTCTCTACATTCACATGATATAATTGATTCACTCCATATGATTTTCTTTTTTTCTTTTATTGAAAGTAAATTTTTAATAAAATATGTAAAGATTACAGTTTACTTGACCTGAACTCCTCCAAGATTCTCCAGACCTCTCTAGTGAACTAAATCAACATACTTTCTTTCTCTCAATCACATAAGAAAACACACAGAGACCTAAGAAACAATGATAAATTAAAGTACAATAAGGTTTAACAAATATGATCTATTAAGAACTTGACAAGTGCACGCCTTTAATCCCAGCACTTGGGAGGCAGAGGCAGGTGGATCTCTGTGAGTTCGAGGCCAGCCTGGTCTACAGAGTGAGTTCCAGGAAAGGCGCAAAGCTACACAGAGAAACCCTGTCTCAAAAAACCAAAAAAAAAAAAAATAGATGCAGAGGCACACTAGTTCTAATATTTGGGAATCCCAGAAAAAGACAAAACTGGATACCATAATGTATACAAAAAGTGCCTATAAGGTAAAAAATCAAATAAGAAAGAAAAAGAAATAAAAGAAGTTTTACTGCCACAACTTTTGGAGACAATGAATCTCCAAAGATGCCACTGAATTCTTTATGTGTTGGCCATCTACTAATGAGAATGTACCCTGTCCTAAAGAGTGGTTTGTTTCAGCCCCTAGGACCCTGGGACACAGCAAGTCCCCAAAAACCCGGACCCAACTCTGCCCCAGTTGCCAGCCAGCAAGAAAACTCCTGAGGGAAGGTCACCCCACCAAAACCCCCCCATCAGACCCTGCAATCTACAAGTTCCATGCCCTGCCCCAATACCCATCCACCTATAACTCCAGCCACTTCCTGAGGCACAGAAACCAAACCACCAGCTCTCATTGGACCAATAGGTGAGTGACTCATCTCACACACAGAGAGTCCTGCCCTTAGGCCCCAGGCCCTAGGACACAGCCAGTCCCTAGGAATCCCCACCCAACTCAACCCCATTTGCCAGCTAGGAGGGAAAACTCAAGCAGGAAGCTCCCCACCAAAAAAAAAAAAATTGGACCCTGCAATCTACAAGTTCCACACCCTGCCCCAACAACCATCCACCTGTGACCCCAATAACTTCCTGAGACATGGCAACCAAACAGTCAGCTCTCATTGGACCAAGAGCTCTCATTGAACCAAGAGTAACTTCCTGAGACAGGGAATCCACCAGCCCTCATTGGACCAAGAGTAGCTTTCTGAGACATAGAATCTGCCAGCTCTCATTGGACTAAGAGAGCCTTTCTGAGACACACACAATCTGTCAGCTCTGACTGGACCAAGAGCCCTGATAAGACCAGGAGTGGCTACATGAGTCACAGAATCAACTAACTTGGGTTGGGCCAAGAGCAGCTCCCTGAGATACAGAATCTGCCAGCTCCAATTAGACCAAGAGCTAAGACTGGACCCAGAGGGGCCCCCTGAGACACAGACACAACAAGCACAGAGTGGACCAATAGCAACTCGCTCAGACACAGGCAACTCTTATACCCATTACAGGAGGAGATGGGCAGACGTCAATGCAAAAACACTTACAACAACATAAAGAGTAATGTGGCATCACCAAAACCTAGCCCTCCTCCAACAGCAAGAACTGAAAACCACAATGTAGAAGAAGTAGAAGAAAGCAACTTTAAAAATAGCTTCATGAAGATGCTAGAGGCCTTTCAAGAAAAAATGAAAAATTCCTTTAAAGAAATTGAGGAAAAGACAAACAAAAAATGGAAGAAATCAATAAATCCCTTAAAGAAAGCAAAAAAAAAAACATGAAAAAGCAATTAAGCATGTGAGGGAAACAGTTCAAGATCTGAAAAGTGAAATACAAACAATGAAGAAGACACAAACAGAGGGAATGCTGGAGATAGAAAATCTGAGTAAACAAACAGGAAACACATATGCAAGCATAACCAACAGAATACAAAAGATGAAAGAGAGACTCTCTGATGTAGAAGATACAGTACAGGAAATAGACTCATCAGTCAAAGAAAATACCAAAGCCAAAAAAGTCATAACACAAAATGTCCAGGAAATCTGGGACATCATGTAAAGGCTAAACCTAAGAATCATAGGGATAGAAGAAGAAGAAAAATAGCAACTCAAGGGCACAGAAAATATATTCAACAAGATCATAGAAGAAAACTTTCCCAACTTAAAGAAGGAAATACCTATGAAGATACAGGAATCCTATAGAACACCAAACAGACTAGACCCCCAAAAAAGTACCCTTGCCACATAATAATTAAACAACTAAACATACAGAATAAAAAAAGAATATTAAGAGCAGAAAAGGAAGACAGCCAAGTGACTCATAAAGGCAGACCCATCAGAATAACACCCGATTTCTCAATGGAGACTTTGAAAGCCAGAAGGACCTAGACAGATGGAATGCAGAAACTAAGAGACCATGGAAGCCAGCCTAGACTTTCAATCACCATAGACAGAGTGAACAAGACATTCCAAGACAAAACAAGATTTAAACAATACCTATCCACAAATCCAGCCCTACAGAAAGCACTAGAAGGAAAATTCCAACCTAAGGAAGTCAGATACACCCACAAAAACACAGGCAATAGATAACCCCACAGCAGTAAATCCCAAAGAAAAGAACTACACATACACTACCACCAAAGATAACAGGAATTAACAATCACTGGTCATTAATATCCCTTAATATCAATGGCCTTAATTCACCTATAAAAAGACACTAAAAAGGCTAACAGAATGGATACTAAAGCAGGACCCATCTTTCTGCTGCATACAAGAAACACACCTCAAAGTGTGTTACACTACCTCAGAGTAAAAGGCTGGGAAAAGTCTTTCTAATCAAATGGTCTTAGGAAGCAAGGTAGTGTAGCTATCCTAATATTAAACAAAATAGACTTCAAACAAAAGTGAAACAAAAGAGATCTAGAAGGACATTACATACTCATCACAGTAAAAATCCACCAAGGATGAAGTTTCAATTCTGAAATTTATGCCTCAAATACAAGGGCACCCACATTTGTAAAAGAAACATTACTAAAGCTTAAATCACACATAAAACCCCACACATTATTAGTGGGAGACTTCAACACCCCATTTTCACCACTGGACAGATCTGCCAGATTGAAACTTAACAGAGAAATAAGGGAATTAACTGGTGTTATAACTCAAATGGACTTAATCGATATCTACAGAACATTCCATCCTAACAAAAAAGAATATACCTTCTTCTCAGCACCCCATGGAACCTTCTCTAAAATCGATCACATACTCAGTCACAAAGCAAATCTCAACAGATACCAAAAAAATTGGAATAACTTCCTGTATTCTATCAGACCACCATGGTTTAAAGTTAGATTTCAACAACAACAAAAATTACAGAAAGCCTAAAATCTCATGGAAACTGAATAAAGCTCAACTGAATCACCAATGGGTCAAGGAAGAAAGAAAGAAAGAAATTAAAGACTTCCTAGAAATCAATGAAAATGAAAATACCACATACCCAAACTTATGGGACACTATGAAAGCAATGCTAAAAGGAAAATTCATAGCTCTAACTGTTCACATAAAGAAGTTGGAGAAATCTCACACTAGTGACTTAACAGCATACCTGAAAGCTCTAGAACAAGAAGAAGCAAAGTCACCTAGGAGGAAATAATCAAATTGAGAGCTGAAATCAATAAAATAGAAACAAAGAGAACAATACAAAGAATCAATGAAATAAAGAGTTGGTTCTTGGAGAAAATCAACAAGATAGACAAGCCCTTATCCAAACTAACCAAAAGACAGAGAGAGTGCATACAAATTAACAAAATCAGAAATGAAAAGGGGGACATAACAACAGACAATGAGGAAATCCAGAGAATCATCAGGTCATACTTCAAAAACCTGTACTCCACAAAACTGGAAAATTTAAAAGAAATGGATAATTTTCTGGATAGATACCACATACCTAAGTTAAATCAAGACCAGGTAAACTATTAAAATAGTCCAATAACCCCAAAGGAAATAGAATCAGTCACTAAAAGTCTCCCAACCAAAAAAAGCCCAGGACCAGATGGTTTCAGTACAGAATTCTACCAGATCTTCAAATGTAGCTGGAGAATTTCTCTCCAGCTACCGCCAAGTCCTGCCAGTCCCAGAGCTCACTTATAAAATAAACATACGGATGCTTATATTATTTAAAAACTGTATGGCCATGACAGGCTTCTTGCTAACTGTTCTTATATCTTAAATTAACCCATTTCTATAAATCTATACCTTGCCACGAGGCTCGTGGCTTACCAACATCTTTACATGCTACTTGTCCTGGCAGCAGTTGGCAGTATCTCCAATGCTGGCTATATCCTTGAACACACAGAGATCTACCTAGCTCTGCCTACCAAGTGCTGGGATTAAAGGCGTGTGCTACCACTGCCTATCCTCTATGTTTAATATTGTGACTGTTCTGTCTCTGACCACAGATAAGTTTATTAGGGTGCACAATATTTCGGGGAACACAATACCACCACATTTCCCCTTTTTGGTCTAAAATTAAAAAAAGATTATAACTAATACAAGAAAAATTATATCCAATAAGTATATACAATATACACAGTCAAGATTACATTAACGATGTCCAGTCCATTAACAATTGACAGATTCAGACAAAAAATTCCGTTATATATATAACAATGTCCAGTCCAGTAACATTTGATAAACTCAGACAAAAAATTTTCATTACTTATCTTATTTAAAACAAGTAGCTCCTTTTTAAAAGTATTTTTCTTTTCATAATAGATTCATTAGTCTACCTTTTGTCATTTTTATATCTTCCCCTTTTTCTTTTTAGTGTAGATTCAGTGATCTACCCATTTTTCCTATTATTTCTTTATCTTTTTTTTTAAACAAAAACTCTGAATCTAATCTCCTTGTTCAGCTTTTTTCCTGACCATTAACAATTAACAACTTGTAACCAACCATCATAAACAATGACAATATCCATAACTCAAATGATTAAAAACCTTCCATCCCACCTCTTGGGAATGTGGGCGTCATTTTCTTAAAATTACTTCCTGCTTTCTAGGGGCGAAGACAACTTTAGGGAATCCTGAAAAGAAATTTTTGGGTTAATTGTCAAGTCCTGTATCATTTGTCCAGTCGCTGCATAATGAGAAAGTGCAGGACTTGTTTCAAGTCCTTGTTCAAGTAGTCTGTCAGGCTGGATCATCTCAGCTAGCCATCTTGAAATTGTCCTAAACAGTTTGTAGTCCAAAGTCAATCTTTCCTTGGTGTTAATCAGCTTAATGGCTTTACCATAGTCCATGTGGAATCATCATTATGGGATCCTATCATCCTTTTGAAGATTCCAAAGTCGCTGTTAGGCATGGTCATGGTTCCTTTTAGATTTTTTTTTTTGTGTGTGTGTGTGTGCCTCCTCTGTGGTTTGGAGCAATCACAGTCTGATAAATGTCTGTCTTTTGGAACCATGAGTGTTCTTCCCTGGAAGAGAATGTCTTCACAGCAATTTGTACCCACCATTTGTCTTGCCAAACTTTTCCAAACTGACCTTTGCTGATGCTTTCTTGTAACATGATGGTCCTGGCAATTCTTCTCTGAACAAGCAGCAGTAAACCTTTTGTCCCAGGTAGCAGCATCATTGCAGTCACCAACACGATGAGAAGGAGCCAGCAACTCAGAGCAGCAGTCACTGCCTCCATGGTCCCACTACCGTTTGCCACTGGGTCCTGGCCACAGCTTCTCCTTAACAAGCCTCCTAGGACCAAACTCGGGATCCTCCTGCCTCTGCCTCCTTCAGCAAATCCTACTGGTGTGTGCCACCACAACCAGCCGAGTGTAGCTTGGTCCTGAACTGGGGCCCACAAGGCCACAGGCAAGAGGCTTTTTCGTGAATTCATTCCACAAACGTTGGGCGCCAGATGTAACAGGAATCTTAAAAGTTCTTATTAATAAAAACAAATCTAGGCCAGGTACTGGGGTGAGATGCTGGAATGTCAGAGAGACAGAACAAGCCACACCTAACCCCACCTGGCCAACTTCTCAGCTGATCTTGTTTCCTCAGACTGGAAGCCTCTGTGTCCTCATATCCGAATGGCTCTCAGCTGAACTGCTGCTCGAAAGCCTGAAAGCTTAACCAGCCAAATGCTTAACCAACCAAATGCTTCTAGTTCCTGGTGCTCATGCCCTATATATCTTTCTGCCTTCTACCATCACTCCCTGGGATTAAAGGCTCACTTTCTGGGATTAAAGGTGTGAGTCACCGTGCTTGGCTGTATCCTTGAACACATGGATTTCTGCCTAGCTCTGCCTCCCAAGTGCTGGGATTAAAGGTGTGTGCTACCACTGCCTATCCTCTATGTTTAAAATTGTGGCTATTCTGTCTCTGACCCCAGATAAGTTTATTAGGGTGCACAATATTTCAGGGAACACAATACCACCACATTCAAAGAAGAGTTAATACCAATACTCTTTAAATTGTTCCACACAATAGAAACAGAAGGAATATTACCAAACTCCTTCTATGAGGCTACAGTTACACTGATTCCTAAACCAAACAAGGATACAACAAAGAAAGAGAACTACAGACCAATCTCCCTCATGAACATTGATACAAAAATACTCAATAAAATATTGGCAAACAGACTCCAAGAACACATCAAAACAATTATCCACCATGATCAAGTAGGCTTCATCCTAGGGATGCAAGGGTGGTTCAACATACGAAAGTCCGTCAATGTAATACACCATATAAACAAACT
>CABHPP010147207.1:2108-40581 GCA_902168425.1 Peromyscus attwateri
TCTCTCTCTCTCTCTCTCTCTCTCTCTCTCTCTCTCTCTCTCTCCAGATCAAGAGGTGGAGTTCTCAACTACTTCTCCAGCACCATGTCTGCCTCTGTGCTACCATGCTCCCTGCCTTGATGATAATGGACTAACCTCTGAAAATGCAAGGAAGCCCCAATTAAATTAGTTCTTTCTTACAAGTTTTCTTATTCATGGTCTTCTTAACATGCCTCTTCAAAGCATGCCTCTTCACATCCCTTCTTCATGCCTCTCCACAGCAATAGTATAGTTACTAAGACAATAACAAAGTACAATTCCTACTCTGTAAATTTTCATAATATAGAAAGACACAGGTCCCATAGTGGAGGGGAATGCCCTGGTACTCTGGTCTAGAAAATCTTGAAAAGAAAAAAAAAAGGAAAAAGAGGAATTCTAATATATATGTGAAATTTTCTTTATCTTGAAACTAGAAGAACACTCACTATTACTAAAAGAGTAGCAAGATAAGTGGGGAAGGAGGTAGAGTAAGTAATAGTAGTAAAGACAGAAATAAAAGAGCCTAGTCATAGACAAATTTCAATTGTTCAGGACATGAAAAATGGGCAGCAAACAAAATATCCAGAGATTACAGAAGATAAATATGTAATGGGTAAAACCAACAAAACTTTAGTTCATCCAGATACAGGGTGAACATCATCAGTTCTAGCTATGAATATTATCAGCATTTCTATGTGTGACAAATGGTGTCTGTTAAGCCATGCCAGGAATTAAAAGAAGCAGGGCACTCTTGAACACTTGTTGGAGAATGTAAATTGAATGGATGTTTAAGACATACTAAGTTTGAAGTGTGCATGAAATATCCAGATGGACTTGTGTAATAGACAGACAGATACATGAATCTATATTTTAATGTTTCTGTTAGTATACCCATTTTAAAAAGTGGCATAATTATATACATACTATACGACTTGATTTTATCACCTAATATATTAGTCATTTTCCTTTATTGGGGATTACCTTTGAATATTTATAAATACACCTAAAATTTCATTATAAAATTCAGAAAAGTTATTGGATATATTGTGTGTATTTGCCTAATTCTTTCTCCAGTGAAACAATCTACTGGGGGAAACTTCATCAAATCAACATATTAAATCCAACTAACTTATGTATGTTCCAAATACTCAGTGTTTTTGCTATTTCTCTCATTTACTTTCTGACAAGCTTTAATTTCATTGTACCTCAAATAGACCCATTTTTCTTGTTTTCCTCACCCACCACACTATTTCCCAATATTGCTGAAAAAAAATTGCTTATTTCAAAATACAGTCCTACGTTACTTCATTACAGGTATATTCTGAGAAATTTAACTGTAAATGATGCATATTCTGTGAATATATGTCTTAGAGTTGCTGTTACTGTGGTGAAACACCAAAACCAAAGGCAGCATTGGAAGGAAAGGGTTTATTTGGCTAATGCTTACACATTAGTGTTCATTGTTTTCATCACTGAAGGAAGTCAGCACAGGAACCGAGGCAAGGGAGGAACCTGGAAGCAGGAACTGATGCAGAAACCATAGAGGAGTGCTGATTACTGACTTGCCCTTTAGTGCTTGCTCAGGCTGCTTTCTTCTAGAACAAAGGACCACCAACCTAGGGGTATCCTCATGTATGAAGGGTTCGGACCTCCTACATTGATCACCAAGATTGATCTTGTGAAGCATTTCTCAGTTGACGTTACCTCCACTCAGATGATGATAGCTTTTGTAAAATTGTAGTAAAACTGGCTAGCACAATATCAGATCATAACCATATAAAATTACAATACAAAACTCAACTTTTGGAATGGCAGCCTGACACAATTAATAGATACGGAAAACTGTGGTAAACGAAGTTAATGCTAGCTAACACAGGTATGATGTTTATATACATATATATATACATATATACACATAGTATTGTATATAATTATATGCTATATATTTTAATAAAATATAAAAATATGTATTTTCCAGAATATATTTCTCTACATATTATTCTATATATACTATTTCTATGTATATTATAGCAACACACACACATATATGTGTATGTATGTATGTATATATATATATATAGTGATATTTCATTTGAGCTCTAATAAATAAATAAAGCTTGCCTGGAGATCAGATGAAAAAGCCAGTCACTATATTAAACCCAGTGGCCAGGCAGTGGTAGCACATGCCTTTAATCCTAGCATTTGGGAGGAGAGATTCATCGGGATCTGTGTGAGTTCAGGACCACACTGGGAACAGAGCCAGGCATGGTGGCACACCCCTTTAATCCCAGCACTAGTTAACCATAGAGGTCTGGAGGTTTATACAGACAGGAAGTGATAGAACTTGGCGGAAAGAGGAAGTGATGTAGCTGGGCAGAGAGAGGAAGTAAGATGGCAGGGCACAGAAAGATATATAGGTGTGAGCATACAGGAAACAGCTCTCTTTCTTGGGCTGAGGATTTCCTAGTGGTAAGAACTATTGGCTTGGCTTGTTCTATTCCTCTGATCTCTCAGTTTTCACCCCAGTATCTGGCTCTGGGTTTTTTATTAATAAGACCATTTAGCAATTCGTGTTACATATATATGCACAAAGATATAAGTAGGGCCTGCCGCCTCCATTTTAGTTGTGTGTGTGTGTGTGTGTGTGTGTGTGTGTGTGTGTGTGTGTGTGTGTTAGGGCTGAGCTGACAACTTTGTATTGCAGAAGCAATTAGGAGAGCTCATCCCTGGAATAAGAAACTATACTTCTCGCAGCAATTATAGTTTGCTTGCAGTTCTTTGTCTACGGTGTAATCATGAGATTCCTTCTCCTGTAGTGACTTCCTTTTCCCTTCTCAATTAGAATGTCCTCCTGTTTTTTCTTTTGCAGCTTCATATCAACTATACCCTGTTATTCTGTTCTTAATTCTCATCCGTTCTTCCCCAAACCCTCAGCTGTGGCTTCATGCTTTCTTGGTTTCTGTGTTTGCTCCACATTATCATAGATGGCAGAGAATATGTAGTGTTTGTCATTCTGAGTCTGAGTCCGGGTTACCTAACCCTGTACCCTGCATAAACTTTTGTGGTTTTTTGGTCCATTCATCTATTCAATTGCCTATAAACTTCAGGCCCAACATTAGGAGTACTCTTTTGTTTAGTTTTGAGACAGGGTCTTTCTACATAACACTGATTTCTAAAACTCAATATGTATTCTAAACTGGACTCTAACTCAAGAGATCCACCTGCCTCTGGCTCCTGAGTGCTGGGATTAAAAGCATGTACTGCCAAAGCCAGCTCAGGAACACATTTTTAATAATAACAATTTTCATTTATAACAAAATTAAGTTATTTATAATCACCATCAAAGTTAAACACTCAGAAATGCCTAATTAGTATTCACTGATTTTATAAGCTATCTTGAAACCTCTAAAATCTAAAGAAAGGTCTGATAGTCTGATTTTTTATATAAAATTAGAAATCAGCATGTTAGATTTGTGCAAATCTTACTATTAATGCTGAAAAATAGGCATTGTTACTAAGAAACACGTTCATGATGATTATGAGGCCTCTACTTGCTTAAAGTATAATAATTTTCACAGCCAATCAGGCCTGTCTTTCTATACAGAATGAACTCCAGTTGAAACAAGTGTGTGAAATGTATATGTAAAAGTTGAATTATTTTGTTTCCTCTTAGTTTTATGGTCTCAGACGTAAGCTGACATCATTTTTGTTAAAGTCAATCACTTTAAGACATTTACCATTTTAATAGAAAGATATTAAAACTTATAGGAATTAAAAAGAATAATAAAGTGTTACGAACTGTATATAATTGTTGGTGTTATAGACAGTTATGAACTAGACTGGTAATAGAATTGTTTATGCCAGCATCCCACATACACATGAATAATGTCTTTTGTTACAATGTGATGATAGCTTAGTCATCACTACGTGGTAGAAGTTTTTCAAGCATAAGATAATCTTGTGAAACTGTCCTTATATACTTATCATGCATTGACCAAAGCATTATTTTAACAATGTGTTACTGCAACTATAAATAAGATATAAACACCTTTGGAATCACCTTAGAATCTTCTTTTTCTACTAATCACCCCACCTCCAATCCTAACCTGTCTTTTACATTTTTGAGTTTCATTGCGTGTTCCCTGACCTGTGCCCTTACTGTGTTTTATGGTCCTGCATTCTCAGTCACTTGCCACCAGGTCATTCTTATTCAGTTTTTATCAAAACGATGTTTATAAAATTAAAATAGTTATTTATACTCCAAGTTTGACATTCAACCATGTATTCCCTTGTTCCAGGCATCGATTACCTTCCCTTACTATCATTTGCTTCATGATTCTGTTCTTCTACCTCCCTTACTGGATAATTAGATATTTTCTTTCATATTGTTTTATCCATTCCTTATTTTCTTCTGCAGAATCCACACCCCATTTAGGACATCTGGTTATCCTGTGTAGATATCATTCACAATCAAGCATGATTTCTTTTTTAAATCTATGCATCATTCTCTTAATTTTCCTTGAGAAATCACTTCTTTCTTATGGTCATTAATCCGCTCCACTATTTTTCTCAAATTATTTCATAAATATTGACTATAATTCTACTCTTGTGATTGTGTCTCTGTAAATGTGAAGGACCTACAGCAATGTTCTATTACCACTGATACCAATCATATTACCTGATACCCAGTAGATCCTGGATGAATTCAAACAAATAGCTGAAGAAGTGGTTAATGGATAGAGGAAAAAATTGTGGAAGATGAAAAAGAAAATACATGAGAAGTGTGTGGATGGAACCTCTAAAAGTAGAAGACAAATGTGTGAAACTTATTAACCAAATTTTCAAGAACACAAGGGAGAAAAATCATACAAAAATACTGTATCATAGAAAGAGGATGGAGAAGATCTTTTCCCATTCTGTGGGCTGTCGCTTTGCCTTGTTGACCGTATCCTTTGCTCTACAAAAGCTTTTCAGTTTCAAGAGGTCCCATTGATTGATTGTTTCTCTCAGTGTCTGAGCTACTGGTGTTATACCTAGGAATCGATCTCCTATGCCAATGCATTCAAGACTACTTCCTACTTTCTCTTCTAGCAGGTTCAGAGTAGCTGGATTTATGTTAAGGTCTTTGATCCACTTGGACTTAAGTTTTGTGCACGGTGATAGATATGGATCTATTTGCAGCCTTCTGCACATTGATATCCAGTTATGCCAGCATCATTTGTTGAAGATGCTTTCTTTTTTCCATTGTACACTTTTGGCTTCTTTGTCAAAAATTATATGTTCATAGGTGTGCGGATTAATGTCAGAGTCTTCAATTCGATTCCATTGGTCCACAAGTGAGTTTTTATGCCAGTACCACACTGTTTTTATTACTGTAGCTGAGGGAACTGGATGCAGATATCCACGGTCAGGCCCCGGGTGGAGCTCCGGGAGTCCAATTGGCGAGAAGGAGGAGGGTTTATGTGAGCAAGAGTTGTTGGGACCAGGGATGGATGGAATACAGGGACGAGTGGCCAAACGAATGGAAACACATGATCTGTGAACCGATGGCTGAGGGGCCCCCAACTTGATCATGCCCTCTGAATGGGTGAGACAGTTGATTGGCTTGATCTGTTTGGGAGGCATCCAGGCAGTTGGACTGGGTCCTGTGCTCAGTGCATGAGCTGGCTGTTTGAAACCTGGGGCTTAGCAGAGACTTGGCTCAGCCTGGGAGGAGGGGACTAGACCTGCCTGGACTGAGTCCACCAGGTTGATCTCAATCCTCAGGGGAGTCTTTGCCCTGTAGGAGATGGAAATGGGGGGTGGGCCGGGGGGGAGGGGGGCGGGGCGGGAGGAGGGAGAACGGGGGAATCTATGGCTGATATGTAAAGTTGAATTATATTGTAAAATAAAATAAAATAAATTCAAAAAAAAAGAAATAGGATGGATATTCTTAAAGGGTAAAATAATCGGCCATTGAGATTGCTACACAAAATCAATAAGGATAAAACATAAACTTTTCTAAGAGAATTAATTAGACATTTATGATGAATGAATATTCTATGATTAGTCAATGACTAAGTTATCACAGAGTATCCTGTAAAGTTTTTTATAATTGTGGGTTGAGAAACATATCACCATGAATGATCAATTTTTGAGTCTATGTATCCTAATTAAGATAATGACTCAATTTCAACTCCAATGGACCATGCTAGCATCTACAAAAAATAAAAATAAAAAATAAAACTAAACAACTCAAACGAGGCAAATGAGGGCATATACATGGGGGGACCAATCTTAGGAGAGATTATTTTCAATTTTGCTATGAAATAAAAGTGATCTATCTATATATCTATCTATCTATCTATCTATTTATCTATCTACCTGTAAAGTTACAGACACACACACACACACACACACACACACACACACACACATATATATATATACACACACACACACACACACACACACATATATATATATATATATATATATATATATATATATATATATGTACTTACTTACACATGTTGCATTTTTTAAAGTCTCCTTTCTCATATATAGGCCATTTTATAATAAGGGGCTTTCCAATTTTCTTGATATTGAGTATAAGTTCCTCAAATAATGCAGTGTCAGGATCTACCTGTTAGATGATAAATGTGTGTTCTTTTTTTTTTTGTAGTGGCTTTCATGTTTCTTAGAAACTTAGCATTTCAAAATTCAAGTTTGTTGCTGAGGAGATTGCATGGAACAGGTGGTTTTGTTGTAGTTGATGCTTACTAGTCCAGACAATGAACAATGAATCCCTAAAAATCAAACTGTGTATTGGAAACAATATTGTTCCTGCTGCTGAATGCATCTAGACACTGATATTTATGCTATTTGTAAGAAAGTGTTACTGTCACCTAGGAGATATGAGTGTTCACAGCTGAAAATTGGACTCAGGACAGTGGGGCTTATCTATTGCTGCTTGTTACCTAAACTACCCAGTCCCATGGAACTATTTCCCAAAAGCAGTACTACACAATAAATCTAGGAAAGGACATTATAAATTCTGAAATTCAACAGAGCGAATTGGAACAATGGATGCAGTTGCCATATAACAGTCCAGCTTGGCTGGTCTCTAATGCCTCCAGTGTATGGAAATTGACAGTGTGCTACAGCAAGGTGCATGTCTAGGTTCCCCTCTCCATCTCTGTGGTACCAGGTATCATCACCTTCATTGAGACAGATGTAATTTATATGGGAAATAGTTATTCTGTTATTGACTTGGCTAATGCCTCGTCGACAATCCCTTTGGCAAATGAAGATCAAGATTAATTTGTTTTCACATGTAACATTCTACAGTCTATTCTCCCCGTGCTTCTGCAGAAATGAGTCAGTTCTCCTGCATTTTGCCACAAGTTTATAGGGCTTGACCTTCAACAATCCCAACTTCCCATAAGAGCTGTAGTTATCTGTTACATGAGGAACATCATTTAGTACCCACAGTTTACTAAACACATCATAACTTACGCCCATTTAATGAGTATCAGTCACAGTCAAGCAAAACCTATTAGATCTGTTATAAGGACAAATAAAAATGAGGTAAAAGATTTGTTTGGATTTTGGGGTATTTGAATTAACATATATGTCACCTATTTGCTCTTTTACTTTCTTCCTATAAGAAGCTCAAATTTTAATATTGTTCTCCATACACAGATTTATGTTTTTATCGGGTTAATGAAAACTGCCAGCAAGGTAGGCCCCATTGTAGCATGAATCTTAAAAGTTCTTATTAATAAAATCAAAACTGGAGCCAACTATTGGGGTTTACACTGGAAGATCAGAGAGACAGTACAAGCCACAGCTAACCTCACCTGGCCAACTTCTCTGCTGATCTTGTTTCCTCAGACTGGAAGCCTCTGTGTCCTCATATCCGAATGGCTCTCAGCTGAACTGTGCTGCTCAAAACCTAAAAGCTTAACCAGCCAAATGCTTCTAGTTTTTGGTCTCCATGCCTTATATATCTTTCTGTTTTTGCCATCACTCCCTGGGATTAAAGGCTCGCTTTCTGGGATTAAAGGCGTTGAGTCACTATGCTTGGCTGTATCCTTGAACAGATGGATTTCTGCCTCTGGAATGCTAAGATTAAAGGCATGTGCTACCACTGCCTATTCTAAGTATGAGTGGCTTTTCTGATCTCTGACCCCAGATAAGTTTATTAGGGTACACAATATTTTGAGGAACACAATACCACCACACCCATTTCTAGAATTATGTACATTATCTTTAAGTACATAGGTTCCTCTGAGTGACAAGGACGAATAGAATCCCGAAATCTTAGAGCTGGAGTGCTGCATGTAATACTGTGACCTGAACACAATTTCTTACTTGGATTTCATCAGTAAAGTTAGACAGATACAACAGAGCTCAATTATCAAAAAGAAATAGGATTTAATTTAGCCACAATGATACCAATGGATCAGTAGGTTCTACAAATGAATAGCTGACATAATACAATGGACTGAGAGACCCATAATAGATGCATTGGTCCTTCCTGAGATGGCCTGTGACCAATACCATCTGGGTATGTTGGTAGACAGTTCAATCCCAGTCTTGGAGTACTGATTAAAGAAGGGTCATGAATTCAAAGCTGCTCTGAACAAGTGATAGGAGAAAGAGGGAACAAGAGAAGAACAGGGATAGGGATGTGAAGAAGGAGAGGTGGAGAGAGAGAGAAAGCACAGGGATTTTGCTATTGATTAAAACTACATCTGACTATTATCCAATGGACTGAAATCAGTTCAGTAATATAGTAATAGACATGGCTGCCTTGTATGAGATGCTACACTAATGGGATCAGTAGGACACACCAGAGTCCTAGAGATCCTCTTGTGACATTAGAAGTGTCCAATCTTTATATCTAAGTGGGTAACATCATCATACATATCACACTGTTACAGGATGTGACTTCTTATCCTGGATTGGATGACTATGGGGAAAATTCTGAATCATTCAAGAAGATAAAGTTGACTGCCATGATATGAACTCAGAAATAGGACTAACAGCCTGAGTACCATATCTGTATAACTAATACCCCTACTAACAGACAGAAACACCTGAAAACACAGAATTATGGCAAGCCAGCAAAGTTGAATAATCTTTTCCTCTCTGAATCCTTAGAATGTACACTGTGGAGTACAAATTGGCAAGACATTGATAAGAATATAGAAGTAACACCAGTTAATGATTCAGAGGGTTGCTTTATTCACATTTTCTCCCAGTCAGGAAAAGTCTTTGTGTAGCTTGAAGTCAATCCCAACAGTCATCCATTGATCATATGAAAATGATACCTTCAGTGAATATTCAGATCAAGAATTACCTAATACATCATATACGAAGAATACAAAATCTACGAAAGGCTTTAAAAATGACTGATGGTGTACAAAAGTTGTATTATGCTACATAACCCTACCACCTAGCTCATACCTAAAACACATATTAGTTTGATACAATTGTTCTGCAGCAGACTTTTAGTAACTATTTCCTGCCCAGAATGACAATATAATGTTTCTGCATTCACTGTAGAGTATAATGGGCTATGGATCACCTGCCACTTAGATGAGAAATCCTGTCTGTGAAATAGAGCCACTCTGCTGTTAGTGTTCTGACAGCCAACACAAGTGCTCATTCCCTGGGAAAAGATGGCAAGCAGCTTCTCCTTGACAATGGCAGAGAAAGCTCACAGTCCTACCTTAGTTATTCAGAACCAATGAGATATGGATCTCATTAACCAAGGGGATGTGTACTGTGGGAGCCTGTTCTCGGGTTCCTCGTAGCTTTACCCAGCAGGTCCAAATAGAGGATGATTAGGACCACGGGCCTGTGTGCAGGTGTCTGAGATGGTCTGCACTTGGCTGTGCTGGGGGGAGGTCATTTGCTCCACCCCTTGGCGTTTATATAAAAACCCTGGGGCAGAGACAGTCGGGGCCCATTGGAAAAGGTTCCAGGCCCTCTTGAGACTATCTTTTATTTTCTATCTGTTTATCTCCACAAGATTCTCCGCAATAAATCCTTCCATCTAATATTTCCTGCTGCTCACACTCAAGAAAACTCTGGGAAGCTGTGGGGGTGGTGGGTAAACGCCCCACAGAATGGCGCCTGAACAGGGACTAAAGACTAAAGAAAAAAAAGGGGGGGGGACTAAAGTAAAAAAGGGAAAAAGGGGGGACTAAAGACAAAAAAGGGGGGACTAAAGACAAAAAAGGGGGGACTAAAGACAAAAAGGGGGGACTAAAGACAAAAAAGGGGGGACTAAAGACAAATGAACAGGGACTAAAGACAATAGGGACCAAAGATAAAGAAAAATAATAGTGTTATTACAGAGTTATTGGTGAAAGTGTTGAGTCAGCCCTGCCAGTGGAAAGGCATGCCGGTGTTATGGAAAATATATATTGAGGGGCAGGGGTTTTATCCTCAAGAGAAAAGGAAAGCGGACTGGAAGGATGTCCGATGCTGCAGCGCAATTCTCTTCTGTCAAAATTTTCTACTATTCCTTTCTCAATTTCTATCTGAAAAATAAGTATAAGGTATAGGGTAGTAATATAGTGTAGGAAAAACTTAGAAGTGTAAGATTGTGTAGAAAAAAATTAAGATAAGTAAGGCAACTAGACAGAAAAACTCTTCACTTTTCTAACTTTGGGGGCTATGAACGCAAACTGGGGAAAAATCTTTCTTTGGGCTTTACGGGTAGTAAAGCTCTTCTCTGAGCTTATGGGGAAGAAAAAGTTTCCTATGGAAGCTTTTGACCTGGGGACAGCTGAAATGCTAAGTCCAAGCTGCAGGAGAAAGTGATTTCTCCCTGAGGCAAAAATGGGGGTGTAAAAAGCCAAAAAGTTTAAAGTGGGAAGTTTTGGGAAAAGCTGGTCTTTCTCTCTCTTGGGGAAAAAAAATTTTCTCTTAAACAAAAGCTTTTCTTGGAAAACTTGGGGGTGGGGGGGAATCTCTCTAAAGAGCCCTAATCTTTCTCAAAAGCTCTCAAACTTAAAAACTAAAGCCTTTAACTTTCTCAGAAGGACAAAAATTAGAATCACCTAAAGATATTAGTATGGGGACCACCTGTGATTAGCTCTAAGGGAAAACAACAAACCTCTTAAGACAGGAAAACCTCTCCAAGTTCTTTCAAGCTTTAAGAATCCTCCCTGCAATGCAGGAGGCAGGGACAAGTTCCTAAAAACCTCTTCTAAGCTGTCTCTTCAAGCTTGGAGATTGTGGGTAAAGAGCTACAGAGAGCCCAAAGGGGCAGGAAACTTTACCTGAGAAAAGCAAAAAAGCCAAGCTTTTCAGTTACAGCCCAGCTGAGGCATCAAGGGTTTTGTTTCTGAGTGAGCATTAAAGAATGAAAAGGTGCTCCTAATTGCCCTAATGCAAAGATCCCCTGAAGCAATGCAAACTCCATTAGCATTGTATCATCTCTTCTGTGCAAAAACCCAGAGGTGACTGGCCAGCGTCTCTGAGTTGGAGTACATTTTGGGGATACTAGGGTTCCTGCAGTGGTAAACTTCCTGAAGCATAGAGCTGAGGCAGGAAGGTGCAGGACCCAGGGGAAGATTGCTAATGAACAAACAAAGCTAAAGCCAGTGGGAACAGCACAGTTGTCCACTTTCCTACGAGTCCCAGGTTTATAGGTCCACAGCTGCAAAAAATCTGAGAAAAAGCTTTCCTATCAGAGTAAAGACCTTTCTGGGAAAACAGTAAAGCTGAACTGTGTCTGAAACAGTTGTGCTGCTGAGTCAGAACGCTGTCTGGGGAAAGAGCCCAGTCAGGGCAGAACAGAACTAACCAGGAGTAAAGCTTTCTTTTCTGTCAGAAAGCATCTCTTTGAGAAAAGCTTTGTTTCAGCTGACTCCCGGTGAGATGAAGGGAGTGTAGCCCTAAGGGGTGATTGCCTCTGGCATAAGCTCTGTCCTTGAGCACCCAGACAAGCAAATGCAACCCACTGGGGAACTGGGCCAGGTGAAGGCCTGATGAGTAAAACACCAGTCCTAATGCGACCTTAGGTATGGCAAAAACTTCCCTTGTTAGATTTCAGTCTGTACTCAAACCACACAGACCCAGAAAACAAACGAACAAAAAGCCCTACCTTCAGTAGCAGGGAAGGCCACCATTGTAGTGTCGGAAACTGTTTCTGGGGTAGAGGGGATAAACTGAGACCAAACTGGGAACTGTCTGGGGAAAAAGACTCTGAAGAAACAGAGATAGGACAGATTCTTCCCCAGAAAATGCATGACCTGTGAAAGCTGCTAAGAGTTTGAGGCAGATTGGGGCGAGAAAAAGCCCCTACCACCAAAGGCAGCTAGCAGAGGTACAGAGCCACAGACAGATACCTGAAGCTCTGCATCTGGGGGGAAGGAACAAGCAAAATGAGAATAAAATCAGTGGGAGAAAATCTTTATGAAGGAGCTATGGAAAAGCTCTGTTGTAAATGCTTTTTTTTTTTTTTTTTTTTTTTTTTTCACTGACTGGCTAAGGCAAACACAAGGCCCAAGGAAAGTTGCTATCAGAAATTGCCCACCTCAATGCGCACTAAGGAAGCAGGTGCAGTTCTGATATGGGAGCCAGTGTCAAATGAAGGAGAAACACCTGTTGAAGCCAGCTGAGGAGAGAATAGGAATCTCCCAATGCCCCATAGTTGAAAATGTAAAATGCATGTTCAAATCTCCCATTGCAAAAGCAAAAAACTTTGTTCAAACCTCCCAGGCAAGAATTTGTAAGCAAGTCTGGTAAAAGAGAACCAGTTGACTCTCAGATCCGAAAAGAACTATGGGAAATGAATATGGGAAATGATATAAGGGACTGATATTATTATGGACTGATAAGGGAAATGCATTCTGGGAAAGGTAGTTTTTCCGCTAAAGATGGCAACATTGCCCTGAAACACTTTTGTCAGCTCAAAAATACGATCATGGTAAACTTAAAATACAGCTTTTAAAAGAATAAGGAGGAAAATCGTCTAAGAGTTTAAGTGTCAGTTCCAATGAAAAATTTTAAAGAATACGGAACTAGGTCCTTCTCTGTTTGGGGCTCCGTTGGTAAAATGCCTTATTTACACTAATAGCTGTGCAAATTTTACGGTAGTTGGATGACAAAAAGCTACCTATAAGAAAGCAGTTTATACACTGAACGTTGTCTTAGATATGAAGAAACTTATGTGAAATTAAAAATTCTTTGCCTTGAACAAACTGCCTGCAATGAGTAATTCCTTTGCAAATCTAATAAGGATACAAGGAAACAGGCATTCAAAAAAGAAATGACTTCTTTATAGATGGGAAACAAACTTCAGAAAATCTAGTTGTCTTACAAAAGAGTTGCTTCACCTGAAAGTTCCTTATAAGAAATCAATGCTAAATATCACAGCTGCTAATAACATCAGGAGTTAAAGCTAATGAAGTTGAAACACTAAATCCTGAAAATGCTTTTTCTCAAAGTAAGCTAATGAAGGATATGTTTCACGAAAGAACATCTACGTTCTTGACTCCTTTGAATAGTAACAGTTTTGGTGAAAATATTGGAACTAACAACAATCAAGTCAAAATGTTTCAACAAATCCAAGACGCTATTCCACAAAAGAAAGCTGCCATGCTTTGTGGGCCATATTAGAGCTCACTCACTCCAATCTTCCTGGTCCTTTAGCTGAGGGTAATGCGAAATGGAAAGATCCCTGCTCGGGATTATGGAAGGGTCTCGATCCTGTGTTAATATGGGGTTGAGGACATGTTTGTGTTTTTTCACAAGAGGAGAATGAAGCTCAGTGGTTACTGGAGCGGCTGGTAAGGAGCGTGGAACTAAGGAAGGGTCAGCTCCAACGACGTTCCTATAAAGGAACCAGAATGAAAGTGGCTCGATTAGTGTTTCTGAGGTTTTGTCACTGGTTAATGCAAACAGTAAGGAAATAGAGTTCGGAGGTGTGCGGCTTTTGGCTTTACTAGCTCCTTTAGAAAAATACTTTATATCACCTAATAGCTGTGCAGTATTTGGCAAAGAGCTTTACAGCAGCTAAATGCGGTAATTTCACCCTCAGCGTGAAGTGAATTTTTTTCGGTAGAACAAACTAAAAGTACTGCTGTAATAGAAATGTTTGTCTGAATTGAAGTACTTAGGAGAGAGCTATTATGAATTTGGGTGAAGGGACAGCTTCTAGTTAAAAACCGTTTGCCGCTGGCAGTGCATCTCTGCCGGTTCCAGAATGGCTGAGAGCAACTTTGGGGTGTGGCTTTGTCCCAAGAATGTTACAGTACCCTAGCAACAAGTAACACAATTCTGTAAGGACAACATTCACTAAATCCCAGTGCTTTATAGCAAAGCTGACTATAAACTCTAAACTTTAGAAATGATGTACGTACTTCCTGTCTAGTTAAGAGAATCTTTCTAATAGAGATAGTGATAATAATTAAGAGTAAGAAGTAGAAAAAGATGAAAATAAGATATGTGAGTTTGTAAAAATCTGTCTTGTTAGATCTCTGTGTTAAGAAATCTTTAGGTGTTTGCTAAGTTAAATATATACTAATGGTAGTCCTATATAAGTTTGAAAAATAAATCTATAGAGTTCCTTTAAGAATATAAGCTTGCAAAAAATATCTAAGGTAGTCTTAAGACATGTAGTAATAAGCTTGTAAGAAGTAAAGATACCAGTTGTAAATGTCAGTTTAAATAAGAAATAAGATGGAATGAATATAAGTATATAAGAAGTAATAAGAAATATATTTGCTAAAGTAGTTCTATAGTTCTCTTAAAGAGTATAAATAAGTAGATGTTAATGTTATATGTGAATTTGTAAAAGTGTAAATGTTAAGTGTGAATCTATTCTTAATGTATATGGTGAAAGAACCCGAGACACAGAAGATAGTGTCCCAGTAGACTGCAAAGTAGGCAGTCTGAATGGTTTCAAAAGCTCCAGAAGCCACTAAGAAGCTAAGAATGGCGGACGCCAGAACCAACACAAGGCATCCGCAGCTGAGATCCGTGGAAAATTGACGCAACACAAAAAAACCTGAGCTAACATCAAAAACGATGTGGTTTAGAATACTGTACCTAAACTCTGTCTGTGAGAACAAAAGTTGCAGAGACGCCTGTTTGAACTAAAATTATTAACTGCAAAAAGTTTTGGTTGTAAAACATCTCTTCATATTTGGAAGTGAAAGCCTGATACCAGAATTTACTTTTTTGAACTTTTTGAACTTAAAATGAGATAAAACTACAAAAAAATTTTGGTTATGGATTTCTCATATTTGGAAGGCTAGTACCAGAATTTATCATTTGAATTTTGAGACTTAAGAAATGAAATGCACAATAGACTTCATTGCAATGGGACAATTTTGAGTTTATTTATAGTAATGAACTGTTTGCTGGAATTGGGTTAAAAATGGAACTGTTTAAATGAAGAAATTGATTGTTTCTACCTTGACTCAAGATGTAGTTTTGTGTATGCATATATGCTGGTGATTCATGTATTCTGTGTTAAAAATGCAGTTGTTTTGTGGAACTGTTTATGTAAAAATGGAATTGCTTATGGAACTGGTTTTGTGTTACAAATGGAACTGTTTAAACAGAAAAGCTTGGGTTTTCTAACTAGGCTTGAGATTTTGCTTAAAAAATTAAAAGGGAGAGTTATGTTCCTTAGTCTATTTAAAAAAATATTTTTTGTTTGAGTGGATTAATGTTATGTTTTGTTAGTAAGAAATGCAAATGGATATACTAAAATTTAAAGTGTAAAGAGTTTTATTATAAAACTTCTTCTGGATGTTTTGCTAAAAGTTTTCAAAGTGTGTTAATAGTTAGATTGAGAATATTGTTTTTCAATATGGGTTTGTAGGGATTGTATAAGTTTGGTTTTTTTCTAACTAGGTTTGGAACTTTATTTAAAAAATTATAAAGAAAAGGAGGAGTTATGAGGTTGAATTGTGTTTGCAGAAATTATGTTTAACCTATTGATATTAATGCACCCTGGTTTTGTGGAGTTAAGAAAATATTTAAGTTTGATGTGAATACATCAAAGTATTTCCTATGTTCTGTTAGCAAGAAAATTCAAATGATTAAGAGTTAAAGTTGTAAAGCGGAGAAAATTGTTAACTATATATAGCACCATATATGCTAATTCAAACGGTTCTGTTAAGAGTTTGCTTTGAGTTGTAAGATTGGGAGAATTGTGACTGTGTATAGCAGGATTTATGTTAACCTGTTAATGGTATTGATGAAGCTAAAAGATTCTTTAAGTTTGTAGTTGCCTTAAGAGTTTTTGGTTTAGAAAGGGCTTGAGGCAGCTAAGACTGCTGTAGTCACCTTGGACCTAATTCAAAAGAGAAATGCCATCTGTATCATCCTCTACTCCCATACTGGGAGGTGTAACAGCTATGGAGATTGCTGTAAGCCATTAATAGTTATTTTTTATATATTAAGAAAGGGGGACCTGTGGGAGCCCATTCTCGGGTTCCTCGTAGCTTTACCCAGCAGGTCCGAATAGAGGATGATTAGGACCACGGGCCTGAGTGCAGGTGTCTGAGATGGTCTGCACTTGGCTGTGCTGGGGGAGGAGGTCTTTTGCTCCACCCCCTTGGCGTCTCTATAAAAACCCTGGGGCAGAGACAGTCGGGGCCCGTTGGAAAAGGTTCCAGGCCCTCTCGAGGCTATCCTTTATTTTCTATCTGTTTATCTCTGCAAGATTCTCCGCAATAAATCCTTCTGTCTAATATTTCCTGCTGCTCACACTCAAGAAAACTCTTGGAAGCTGTGGGGTTGGTGGGAAAACGCCCCACAGTGTACTTCAGATTTTCTAGGGACAACAGTGAAAAAGCTTTATGAACAGTCCCATTTACTAAATGAATTAAAAGGATTTCAAAGTTTATTGCTGCATTACTGAAACCAAGGGTTAAGACACTGTTTCAGGAAAGTTTGTAGTAGTAGACATCTTAGATAGAATGAAACATACTCTGTTTATGGTTCACACACATCACACACATCTCATGCCAATTAATCATATATATATATATATATATATATATGATTAAATAGACCTCTTATGTGTATCTGGGGAGATGGATGAGCATCTGAAATCAAATACCTTTGCTAAAACATCTGGGACAAAAGCAACTTATAGAAGGAAATGTTTGTGCTTATAGTTTCAGGCAGACAAGAGTTGGGGATGAATGGTTGCAGGGGGCAAACAAGGCAATAGGAGCAGAAAGCTGAGATACCACTTCTCAAACACAAGCATGAGGAAGAGTGACTCGGAAGTGGTTGGGGCTTAAACTTTCAAAGCCTCCCCCGTAACACATTTCTTCCTGCAAGGCCACCCTTCCTAAGCCTCTTCAAACAATGTTACTAAGTCAAGACCAATGGTTCAAATATCTTAACCTATGGGGACATTCTCGTTGAAACCATGTTTTGCTACCTGTATTTCATAAGCTTCGTGTCCATCTCATAAACTGCACATAGTTCAACTTTTCAAGTCCCACAATCTTTTATGAGCTTAACACTTCAAAAGTTGAAAGTCTCTTGTGAGACCCAAAGCAACATATTAATTGTAACCTCCAGAAAATCAAATAATATTACATACTTCTAAAATATACTGGGACAAAATATACCTTACCACTTCAAAAGTCACAGTGAGGAAATACTGAATAAAGGCAAGACTGAAATTTAGCAGGGAGGCCGGGTGGTGGTGGCACACGCCTTTAATCCCAGCACTCAGGAGGCAGAGGCAGGTGGATCTCTGTGAGTTTGAGGCCAGCCTGGTCTACAGAGTAAGTTCCAGGAAAGGTGCAAAGCTACACAGAGAAACCCTGTCTTGACAAACCAAAAAAAAAAAAAAAAAAAAAAGAAAAGAAATTTGGCAGGGCAAATATCAAATTCTGTAGAGCCATGTCTCCTATCAAAAGACTTAGAGGACTCAATTCCTCCAGCTTTGCTACCTATTTCATACACCTCCTTATTGGCCCTGTTCCACTCCTTGTCTGCAGCTCTCCTTGGCAGATCCCTCATGGCTTTGCCACTCACAACATTTGGAGTCGCCACTGAAATTTGGTTCCCCTTTCACAACTTTGTACAGTGGCCTCTCATAGCCTCTTGCCCTGTCTTATCCTTCACATGGACTCTTCTGACACACTCCCTTGGCCTCAGAGGATCAATGAAACTGCAGAGAAAGAATCCATGGTCTCCTCACTCTTGTATCCAGCATGCCTTTAAAACTAGAACCATTTGGGTCGCTCTGCCAAGTCTGTCAGTCAGGTTGGGATGATTCCCTTTGAATCACATTAGCAACAGTGTTGACAAGCAGTTATTTTATAGGAAAAAGTGACATGGACTTTCTTTCAGAAGTTGGAAGCTTAGCTGGTGGTGTCTTGCCTTGAGGTCACCTTTTGTTCCAGTGCAAACGACACTTCTTCTTAATGGTTCTGATCTCCAAACAATGACAACCTCCCTTCCAGCACAGGCCTTGGCTGAAAAGCTAAGATTCCTGGAACTTTTTTTCTCTCCAAACTCTACATTTTATAATTCCTTATGTTCTCTTTGCACTTTATATATCTGTGTAAGTATTATCAATAGTCACCATGCCACAGACTCAAACGTTCTGCATTCTTGACATTTACTCTATTGAAAATTTATACACTACATTTTAAAATTCAGATGCAGGCAAGTTCTAGGGACACAGGCAAGAAACAGCCAGATTCTTCAAACTATTAGAGGGAAGTCTCTAAGCCAGATTCTTCATCAAAATATTAGAGGGAAGTCTCTACTCCACTTGCTTGTATTGTTCTCTGAAACCTCAAGATCTGGACTCCACTGTCCATGTTGCCTTCACCACTACTGTCTTCCAGGCTCCTACTTATAATGGCTGTTTAATTTCTGCTTACAGTACTCAACTTTTCTAGTTTAAAGGATTCAAAATTCTTCCAAAATTCACTATGGTCATGTTCTTCACAACAACAACTTGATATCAAACCCACTCCTTGTACTACCATCTTTACAAATCAGGGTCTCTCAAGGAACAGAAGTGATAGAATGAATATGTATATTAAAAGGTGATTTATTCTATTGACTTACAGCATGTGGTCTGGGTTAGTCCTTCCTCCATATCCTTTTATCTGGAACAATAGAATATTCTATCAAATAGCTATCCAAATAAGTCTTTATTTAAAAAAAAACTGTGAATTTGGCAAAACACAATGTGCTGAGACAGAAAGATCCAGACAAGCCCAGACCATGTCTTCTTTAGTCATGGGACAAAGTATTCAAGAATTCCTGAACTCAACAATCTAAGAGACATCAAGTATGTAAAGCATTAATGGGCTGCCTCAGGATACCTGTGATAGAGTGGTCCTTGGACACATGGAGAGGATTACCTTCATTATGGCTGGATTCATTAAACTACTTAGGGACAATTGGCCATGGATCCCATGCTTTCTGTTTATTCTTGTTGCCATTCTGTGAGTAATAAACCAGATTTGTCTGGTTTATTAGATGGTTCATTTTTATGTTTTTTTTAAACCTAAGAGTCCTTGAAACAGTAACTTAGTTTTTGCAAATGCAGTATTTATATCATAATTTCTCATTATTATATATGTGTGTATGTGTGTGTTTGTGAGTGTTCCTAACCATTTTCAATACTTTAGCTTTCTATTATATAATCACTGAGTTTCTGATATCTATCTATACTTTGAAAAAACATTCCATTATTTATTACACACGATTTCTGTATTCTAGAGGAACCTTCTCTTACTGGAGCATCTCATATTTTGATTCCACTGATTCTGAACACTACACAATTGTATTTATACTATGACAATTTTTGAGATTTTGTTTAACAGAAATCCTCTCCATATTAATTTCTATTGATTTCAAAACAGAGAATTATAAAATTATTCAAATAATGCATGAAAACTCTTTTCATTAGAATTTTGTCTTCATGTATAAATATGTTGCTAAAGTTTTTCAAATTAAGTTGAAGGGGAATGCCACTTATAATTAGAAATATAATTATTTGACAATACAGTGTATTATATAGCTACTTATTAACTTAATTCTTTTTATTTTATAAAATAATCAAAATTCTTGAAGTAATATATGCAGAATATCTTTGCTGGTAACATTTTACAGACATATAATTTCATAGAAGAGTCACTGCATTGCTCTCTTCATAAGTTGTATTTGTATTTGCAAATGGATGCTTCACATATCATTTAACCCAACTAAGTAATATAAAGTGTTTACAGAGTATATATTTAATGTAATAATATACATGTTATATTTGGAGAGAGGGAAGGAGAGAAGGGGAAAGAGCCAGAGACAGAGAGAAAAAGAAAACATTGAAAATGTTGCTTGATAGTGTCCACAAGACAATTAAGGATTTATCTTTCTAGGTTTTTAATTTTGAATATTTAGATTTACAAAGTGAACGTCAGTGAAAAGTATCTCTTTCTATAACAAATTTATTCACAGAAATACAGCACCATAAAGCCAATAAAAACAAAACAAAAGAAAGTCATCATTTCCCTTTTCTTGTTTTCTCTGAAATAGGTTAGTGCTTCACTCTGATATTCCTAAATGGCCCCAATTCAGCAATTGTGGTCATGCTGAGGGGATAAAGGGATTCCATATGCATCGCTCTACTTTATGCTCACCTGTGGACTTATACATCATTGTCATTCTGATTACAGGATCTCAGAGAATTTATCTCAGCTGCCTCTGAGCTTCTATCTTTCATCTTATCTGTCTTTCCTGACCTATAAACAAATGGATATTAGAAAAATATAAGAATAGTACTAAAATACCAAGGCCTTTATAAAGAAGGAGCACAACATATTTTCACATAGTTTTGTGGCTTCCCAAATGTGAAATTTTATACACACAGAGTCAGAAATCACATAACAATGGGGACACATTCTGAGACTCCCAATGTTTGGTGAATTCATAATTCTGTGAGCCACCATACAATGGGTTTTCACAAACATGGATGATACAGTCCATCACTCAAAACAATCCATTCATGCAAAGAACATGTTAAACATAAGAAGGATGTGGGCTTCTAAAAGCCAGCCAACGTGACACACAGTATTGGTGTACTTATATATAGAAGGAATATGTAGCAAAATAAAAAAAAATATAGTAAAGTAAACACATAAACCAGTAACAGTGATTGTCATGATCATATGTACCTTATACCATGTGTATACAGTATACTTTTATATGGATAAAAAATAGTAAGTTGATTTATTTTGGGATCATGAGAAACATCAATAACGCCTTATGCTGTGGTTTTATGGTGGTTGTAGCAAAACAATAACATTTTGGGTATATTTATGGAACTACCATTGTGTACCAATATTACTGCAGCAGATGACTCTCCATGAAGCCCCACACTCATCCTAGGCCTTGAAACACAAACCTTCAGGGGAAGGCTACTTATGATCACGGATACTCAGGAAAGGATTCTTACAAGTTTCTTTCCTATTTAGTATAGAGCACTTCACTCAGAGGCTTTCTAATAATTATGAATTATTATTTGTAGATACCATGATCAGTTGTGAGGTTGTTTTATGTGCCGAATTAATACTTGTTTTCTAAAGATACAGAGAAAGTGCTTTACATATATATGTGATCCACATTTGGTTCATTTTCATCTTTTAATTCTCTCAGTACTAAATTCCCTCATCATTTTTGTCTGCTACGTATTTTTTAAAAATGTTTCACAGTGTAAGTTTCATTAATTGGCTACAAAATTGGCCACAAAATCATTTTTCATATAATCTAGAGATCATTCACATCTAGAACATGTGGTGGCTTCTTAGATATCTGGAAACCATGGTTTGCCCAAATCTAAAGCCTTGTCCTCATTGGTAATGAGAACTCTTTTACATAGGACACTGCCATGTTCTGCAATGGACCTCAGTACTTGACCCCTTCTGTCTGTCAGATTATGGCCCTTTTGTTCATCCTAACCTTTCTTCTTCATAGTATAGAAATAACTTAAACTGTCACAAAACTCTGACCTGGAGACTTACTTCTACAGCTCATGCATTCCATATCTGCCCTGTTATGTCTCTCCTGTTACCTTCAGCCTCACAACTCAAGAGTCCAAGGACAAAAAGTCCACCCTCAGTGTTTTGAGCCATGTTGGTTCTTGTGTTAATGGCCATTATCTTACACCATAGAGTAAATGAAGCTATTAGTTTCTCAAAAAGTATAAAGTGAGAATCTCAGTAAAGCACAGTGTGAAGAGCTTTCTTTTATGTCAATTTACTTGGCAAATGTGACTGATTATGATGAGTTATGGGCATGTAACATGATCCCCAAGTTGATCTGCTGTATGAATATAAGGGAGCCCTTTAAGTACATCTGCTTTTGACCTTGGTATGAGAATAAATCTTTCTACATAGATTTTCTATGTAAAATCTACATAGATTTTCATCACAGCAAATGAAAAATATTTTCCTGACAATATACACTTGGAAAACAAAAAACTTTCTATTAGTTATAATAAAAGTACATACCAATATTTTCAGAAAGGGGGAGTACAGACTATTTAGTCAGCTTTATTTTTCCTGACCTTGTATAAAAATATAAGTTTATACATAGTCAAAATTTGAATGTCATTGTATTTTAGCTTGTCACCTCTATATGTTGTTAATTCATAACTATTAAGTATAAACCACATGACAGTTGCTTTATTCTTACCCTCCTGTTATTATTAAAAGCGAGCTAATGCTGTTCTGATGTTCATAGAACAAGGTGGTCAGTAGGTCTTTCAGCAAAGGGTAAAAAAATACAAACAGAAACAAAGTCCTAACAAATTTCTTTCCAGACACCATATAAGAAACTTGCAGATAAAATAACATTTGCTATATAGGAAGTGTTCTTTTATAAAACTATTGAAAGAGTCATGGAAACATATATTACACTGAAATATGAAATTTATCTATTTGATAATTATAACTCATAAAAATGTATTTGTCACTGTGAGAACGACTTGAGTTTTCAGCACTGAGAATAGACTCGAGTTTTCAGAATCATAAAAGAAAGTTGGGACATAAAATAAAATAAAATAATATGCTCAACAATGTTCTCTTATGACTGTCTTTGTTTAAGCAACATTAGCAATAGGTTATTTTGAAGCTTAATTTTATTCTTATATTTGCCCAAATTATACTTCAAAATGAATGATTAAATGACTCTGTGTATTTTGTTCACATTTGTTGTCATGTGTTTACTCATTGTCTCTAGTTTGGAGCAAAAATAATTTTGGAGAATATGCTCAAAGGACTATACATCCTACTACTGAGGATTTAAATGATATTTGCTCATTTAAATTCATTGCTGTGCTATTTGTAATAGACTGAAACTGGAGAAAGCCTAGATATCCATTAAGAGATTGAATGAGTGGTCAAATGTGGTAAATTTACAAAATGGAATATTATTCAGCTGTTCAAAGAAACAAAAGTATGATATTCACAGGTAACTGGATGGAGCTAGAAAAGAAGAATCACTTTCAGTTAGGTAATTCAGGGTCCCCAAAAATATTGTATGTTTTTCAGACGTGAGGTGTTAGCTTTAAGCCTTTGACAGGCATACTGCAATCCATATAACCATAAAGGTTAGGTATAGAACAAAGGACTAGGAGTGAGAAGAGAATTTTTCAAAGAAAGCAAATAAAATATATAGTTATGGAGAGGAAGTGGGGGGTTATTGAAGTGTGAGGATTAAGGACAAGGAGAAGGATAGAAGAGGGGGCTAAGGGAGGGAATATATATAGAGAGAACTAACACAAAGGGCCATTAGAGGAGTCATATGAAAACTTATTACTTTAGACATTTCTTAAAATATATACATAAACAAAAAAAGTTAAATGGAGTCTCCAAATAACAGGGGAGAAAAATGCCCCATCTAGACATTTCATGCTTTAAAGAAAATCCTCTAAAGTCAGAAATGTTTTCAGGTAGTTCAATTATTGCCCAAAGAAGCCCCGATGGAAATGCCTAAATATCTCAGGCTAATGCCAATGCGTTTGGTTGCTCTGTAATTTACAATGTGACAGCAAGATCCTATTTTTGAAGACAATACTTACATACCACCTTGGACATGGAGAAGTTGAGCTGGTACCCAGCTAGGAACTTCATGCCTACTGACCAGTGTTCATGGTTATAGAAAGTACTCTATGCATTACCAGAGGAGAAAGGTAACCACCAATCCAGCTACAAAACTTGTAATCTACAATAGTGACCTGACTGTATGACGTGTTGATACAACAGGGGCACAAACATTATGGGAGTAACCAATCACTCTGTGATTGGATGTAAGGTCCACTTTATGAGACAAACCATGTCTGTCACTGCTTGGGTTGCCAAGGACCTGAGACTAGATAGGCCATGGGCCTGGAGGAAAACCAAATGCTCTTGTTATGATAAAGGACCATACCAATAACATTACACCTAACAATGTTCTGCTATACCCTAAGATTAGAACCTTTCTCAGCATCATCAGAGAAGTTTCCTTCTGCAGTAAATGGAAGTTAACATGGGAACCCACAACTAGATAATGTGCAGAGAAAGAGATTGTTTAAATAAATCATTGTTTCTTCCCTTTTCTTGAATACCATTATGTTATACAACTTCCCCTACAAAAGTCCACTGGTTTGATTCATAAACTGATACCTAAAGGGTGTTACTCTCTTAAACAATATTTTCATAAGAATAGATGAACATTTCTCTTCCTGTGTACTGGCATGTCTGCTAAATTTCCATGTTATTTCTGAATAAAAGAATAACTGTATGACAAAAAAAGCCAATTTCTGTGAAAAAATCATATGCCGCATGAGGAAACCTATTGTTATTTTGCTGAATGTTCTGTCTTATTGTCAAACTGCCTTCTTAATACTTATGTTTACGCCCATAGATCTGGGCTGCTCTTATCCATGTCAGCAGAGCTTCTTTTTGCAGCAACCAGTGATTAATGTAGAAACTCATGACTAAGCTCTAATGGGACATCTATAACAATTCCACCTCGTCCCTGAAGCTCGGGACTCATCAGAGAAGAGATGGAAAGAAGGCAAGAGTGGGAGAATTGAGAGGAATGTTTGAGTTGCTATCTGGATAATATGGCAAAGCTTTTGTAGTCATAAACTCTGCTGTGGGTACTGAAGTATATGGAAAAATAGTGAGAGATTGAAAAGAAGTTAGTTACGTAGATAGGGAAAGGTACTTGGGAATCCAGCAATTGTTTAAAGGTAGAAATGGAGAGATGAATATGATCATATTATATTACATGTGCATATGATATTCTCTAAGAATACATTTAAGAAAACAAAATATTTTAAATTAATAAATAAATATTAATAAACAAATGAAATATGAAAAACATTAGAGAGAATGTTTTTAACATTTCAGCATTCATATTTAAGTTTTGTGTAGCTAAGTTTCATTTCTCAGGGTAATTGTCCAGAATAGCAATGGTGAATCATTTGTTAATTATATGCTTAAAAATAAGATGTATATTTTAAGTAGAGTATATTTCTGGATTCTATTGTCTTTTCCACTGATCTGTACTATCCCCATTGTCTTGAATTCTGGAAGGGCATATTAAGACTTAATGTCAAGTAATTCCTTCATTTAATCACTCTTAGTACAAGATTGCTTTAGGATTCATGTCTTGCCATATACATTTTAAAATAAAACTGCTGGCATCTATAATTTAAAGTAACTAAATAACATAAAATCCTCAAGTTTATATTTTTATAAAACAATGTGTTGTATTTGGGTTTATATCATTATAAATATGAGATGTAGCATAAGCTCTTATTTCAATTTTATATTTTCCATATATAAGATGTATAAAATGCTTATTTTCACTCCATTAGAAATAAATATATTGGAAGTGACTGTCTTTGACCACTGTGATTAGCTTTCTGTTCTAAAAGCTTTTTGACTCTGAAGCATTTGAAGGAAATAAAAATCCATGTTTCTACCGTCAAAACCAATTTGTTTAATTTTATTATATTTTATTTGGAAAAAGAACTCTTTTTTTAATACATCTAAACAGAAAGGAGGTCTACTTTGTGAATCAGTTTCCCTTGTCATAATTCAAGAAAATGGACCTCTTGCTAAATTATGTACTTATGATTAAGTTCATTGGTTAGTGTTCTTTGTGTTTCATTGTGGAAATAAGTAAATATTATTAGAACTTACTTCTAGTTTTCAATAGCACCAAAATTTAAAAGTGCCTCATATAATTTCACTGATTTTTGATTGTGTATATAATCTAGTAGGGAATAGAGGACACTAGCTAACATCTTCATTTGAAATCAGTCTCTACAACATCAAATGTCTGGTATCTACTGACTTTTGTCATGCACAACACTTTTATCATATTATTTTTGAATAACATACTTTCCATAAAATTTACAAGAATTTACTCTTATAGTGTGTAGTAGTTGACTGTAATTCGGTTACAGTAAACTAAACAAATACTGCACTGATAATATTAATATACTGTCACCCATATCAATCAGGTCCAACATTTGGAAGAATTTTCAAAATTATTACTTAATGCAAAGTTCTGAACTGCTAATAGTCACACAAACTGCTGTGTGTCTCTGCTTAAATTATAAACTTTACAGATATTTTTATAAACCATTTAATATCATTTCAAAATTTGTTCAAGATAAATATATTTGTAAGTATAATCCATTGCCAGTAGTTATAATTACCTCAAATCTAAATTTATTCTTTGCATTTAAAAATTAGTATTGCTTCCAAATATACATAAAATCATAGCTTCATAAACAATTAATGCTCTTTCTGAATAGTAGTTTTCCAATAATGAAAAAATGATTTATTGAAACAATAATTGCAACATATAACATAGCTATATAACAAAAAGCAAAGTTACCTAATGATTTCATTTTTAAAGGATGCACAACAGCAAAGTAAATCACCTTGGGCAGGTACTTGTTACTAAAGCTTTGAGTCTAATGAATTAGGTGCATTTTAAGTCTTTTTGATGTGTCCTCAAAATTTAACTTTTCTAAAACTTTTGGAAGGAATTTATATGTTACAAATGTGAGGAGTTTCAGAAGATGTGAAAACCAAATCAAATCTACTTAGAAAAGATTTGAAATCTAAGTAATTTGAATCCCAAAAATAATCAGTGGTTCATATCCTGCTCCAAATGCGAAGTCTTCCTTCCAGCCAATTGCTTCTATGATATTCACTGATCTCACTCTCAGACCATCACTGTATATTTTTGCCACAACTTAAATAGGTTCAGCTTACGAGCATAGCGTCAGAGAAAAATTAAAAGTATTGAGGGAATGGACTTATGAATAACTTGGAAAACTTCAGCTCTTCTTTGTAACACATTGACTTTAAAAATGATTGGAGTAAAATCTTTTGCTGTCCTTTATGAACTGCTGCAGGCCGCAGGAATATATCATAAGAACTCAGCTGGTTATGGCAAAGTCACTACCTGGAGGAATCAGGGAATTCCTCCAGAGGAAGCCAAATCCCAAGGAGTTTTTGGTATTACTTGGCTTGTTATATATCAGCTGTGTTCTGTTATGAAAATCATGTGTGCCTTCATAGTTTTCCCAACTGACTTTTCCCTAATTAGGGCTAACAGTGTGGACTGATCACTCTCTGGACATTCCAGGTATTTGGAGAACAGCCTCAGGAAAGGTTTTCTCTGGAATCAGATATCTCCTTTGGCCACTTTCAAGGACTAGCAGTAATAACAGTCTCCTGATTTAAGGTAAATTCCACAAGGAGACACCACCTAGGTCAGGTGGACGTTAAACAATAGCTTTACACAATTTAGTTCGGACCCTCCTTTCTTACAGCCTTACTAACTTTATAGACCTCTAACTCCTTACCTAACCACTTCTAGGAATATTTAGATAACCTTCTGTGCTGACAGCTATGCTCAGCCAGAACCCCAGTTCAAGCCTCCCTGTAATTATCACCATTGGCAGCATCCAGCCAGGCCCATCCCCAGATGGAGGAAAGTACCTTATCAGAGATACTTTCTAAGAACAGACTTAAGAATCCAGGCTACCCATTTGAGAAGGCCTGGCAGATGTGCCAATTAAGCTTTACTTCCTGCTTTCCCAAACCTTACCTCTAGTTCCAGTTCTCCCTTTAACTATCACCAGAGGCATCTAGCTGTACACAGGTTGCCTAGCAACTGAGCACACTTTTCCCCCACCCTGAAGAAAAAAACGGCAGATAGCTTGGACAGATAGGAGCCACAGGAAAAAAGAAGACAGTTTTATTTTCTCCCATTGACCTAGCAACTTATAGATTCTTAACATTTTCTACTAATCACGTTTAAGAGTTTAATAGTTGAGCACATAAGATCCCTCTTCTTAGATATTACTGGAATTTAGCCTTTAGTTAATTCACTTCCCCATTGGTCACTTCCCTTTGGGGTTGCAAATGATAATTGATGGTTATTGCCTCTCAATGTGATTCTTATCACCCCTCGGTTTGACCTGGGAAGCCTGGCTTTATATACCAGGACTTCCAGGGCATGGGGGGGGGGACGGAGAAGAGAAAGGAGAATGGAAGAACTAGATGGGTAAGAACTTGAGAGGAACAAACTGAGACGGGGAAGAACTAGATTGAAGGGCTAGAAGAGAGTACTAGAGAAACGAGATGGAAGATGAGGAAGAGTCAGATGGGAAAGCCCTAACTGAGTAAGAACAAGGTGAAAAGGACCTAGATGAGGCAGAATTAAGATGAGAGAATTAAGATAGAACTTAAGAGGGAACAGTAGATAAACAGAGAAATCAGGCAAGAAAGGAGCTAGGCACGAGAACAGAACTGAAGCTGTGTATATGTGGATGTTATGCCAGAGGAATTAAAGCAAGTGGTCTATAGAGCTCGGTGTACTAAGATTCTATTTCCTGAAAATAGTCCTCGCCGTTAGTAGTTCTCTCTCCTGAGCCCCTGGGATGTATAATATTAAGGCTGGTCCTTCTAATATTATACAAGAATGAACGGAGTTAGCTTATGAAAATTAAATAGTCTTGACTCTGGTTTCTACTCTGTAAAGTGGTGATAAAGATACCGTTTCAGAATTGTTGGGATAATGAATGTCATAGTTGATATCTATGAGTAAGCAATATTATGGTTAGATATAGTTACTACCATGTGAATGACTTTCCATTCAGCTCTGTCTTCATTCTGCTCTCCTAGAGCAATGATGTCCAAGATGACAGTTGAGAAGCATGGATGCTTGTAGCTTCTACTCATCATTTCAACTGTCTAAAGTATATGCCATTGCGAGATTAAATGAGCTAAATACTCCAGAAGTTTTCTCACATGGAGAATTACAGTATTTTAAAATTTGCTATCACTATTTCATTTTTAATTAACTGTTCCTATGATTCTTAATCCTCTACAAATTTTCCCCCAGACCATTTCTCCTGATGTGCTTTGAGAAATCTGTGTCATATTGACTCATTCACCCTTATTGCTTATTTCATTAACATGTGGCTGTGTTTGGGAAAGAGCATTTCTGCTGGTTGTTCAGAATGATTTATCACATTTCAGAATGATGTTCATTGAATTAGATTTTTCTCTCAACATTATTCTAAGTTAACTTTCTTTTAAGAATAGCCTGTCTTTTACTGGGACAGATATCAAAATTCTTTTCTATCTAATATGAAAAATATATGCTCCTATGAGTTGAAATTCTTGACATTTTTTTGTATATTCTTTCAAAGTTGGGTACTCTTTAAGCTTATTTTATGGTGGTGGAAATTCAAGCTCATGGCATACACAACATGTACCTGTATTATCTCATTTCACAATGTTATATATATATATATATATATATATATATATATATAATATAATTCACAATATATAACTTGAAGATCATTGAAGTAAATACTTAAATCTACATTTGTGGTAGATGCTTTTTTTCCATTGTGTAATTCTTTACTAAAAATCAGGTATCCATTAAATTGTATCCTTTTAAAATTAAATATAGGTTAAAATTCAGAATTTCAATCTCACAGAATTTAACTGTTTTTTTTTGTAAATAAGACCTTTACGAATGTGTTCAAATTAAGATCTCATAGTCAAAATGTTGGGGAAATACTACTGTATATCAATTGATGAATGGATGAAAAATTGGATGTAATGCTAGTTGACAGAAATAGTAAATAAACAGTTTGTAATGTTTCAGTATTAATGAACCTTAAGTGACTGGCTAAGTGAAAACTAAGGATACAAAAGGGCACTTACTGTGTACATCCATGTATGTGCAGTGTCTAGAATAGACACATCCCCGGTTCAAATGTATAGGCTGAAATGGTGAATAAGTCTCTCTCTGTCTCTGTCTCTCCTGGTGCCGGTGATCAAACCCAGGGACGGTACTTCTTAGGCAGGCTCTATGCCATTGTGGTGTTTTCACTTTTTTGATGTTTTGTTTGGTTAGGAATCTTTTTTGTGGATTTGTTAAATTTATGTTTATTCCAGATACTAACATACAATTTTTTCTTCCTTTTTGATGCTTTTAGAAAAGTTATAACATAATTATATCATCTCCCTTTTCTCCTACTCACTTCAAACCTTCCCTTGCACCCATTGTGTTCTCACTCCCAAATATTTTTCTTTGTTTATATACATTCCTAAGTGCATATAGCAACTTGCTCAACCCATACAATGTGATTTGTGTGCCTCAGTTTTCAGGGATGACCACTTGGTATTTATTCCTTGACCACTTGGTATTTTTCCCTAAAGAAGACTATTCATCCTGATCTCTGCATCCCTCAACTGCCCATAGTTCTTTGTCTAGTGATGAGGCCTTGTGAGTTTTCAGGTTTTCCCCCTCCCATGT
Source organism: Peromyscus attwateri (assembly GCA_902168425.1). Classification (NCBI taxonomy): domain Eukaryota; kingdom Metazoa; phylum Chordata; class Mammalia; order Rodentia; family Cricetidae; genus Peromyscus; species Peromyscus attwateri. The sequence goes on from CABHPP010147207.1 coordinate 32,979, forward strand.
TAGCATTATCACTACTGTCATCATTTAAGCAGTCATGTTGGACTTCTTAAGCAAAAAAAAAAAAAAATCTCTGTCATTTCTAGGGGACACACTCTGTCATCAAACTTCTTGTTCCTCTGACTCTTACTTTCCTCCACGATCTTTAAACTTTAGGTGCAGGAATTGTGCTGTAGAAGTATCAGTTGGAACCGGGCACCACATGATCTCTTGTTCTCTGCCTTTGATCAGTTGTTACTTTATATAGTGGTCTTTCTCCCAAAGTGAAGTTTCTTTGATGAGGGGTGAGTGCTGCACTTATCTATTGGTTCCTATTTTAGAACAATGAAAATGTGCTGATATTAGATTGCAGTGGATGCCACAAATGTGGTATCCAAAATATAAGAAAAGATCTAAACAACAACAATAAAAACAAACAAAAACCCCACTGAACTGTATTCCTTAAACACGTGATACTATAAGCATTATACCCTCAATAATTATATCTCAAAATTTTAAATTATAAATAAGCTAAAATAAAATCACAAGTGCAGAAGTAACACTGGGATTTACTACACTGTTGGCCTTCTTGTAAGAGGGATGATGTTCAGTGAATCCTGTTCTCCAGTCATCTTTATTTTGCCAAATTGCTTTTTTTTATTCTTAAAGAATTTTATATGTTTATACATTGTTTTCTGATCATACTTAGCCCTATATTGTACCTTTTAAACCCTTCTAGATTTCATGTCCTTCTTTCAACTTCATACCAATTCAGGGCTCAGAGACCATTACAGGGAGAGTCCATTCACTTTACCTTAGTTCTCTAGGGGAAACAACCTTAAGCAATACTGACTTTCCCACTCCCACTAATTAGGCCCTGCTCATGGCTTCTCAGCAGTGAAGACCAGTGAGTCCTTTCCCCCTTCCTTGCTAGAATGCTGACCTGACCGGCAGAATCTCACCCAGGTATAGGGCAGGCATCTCCAGCTGCTGTGAGCTCATGACAGTAACAATGCTGTCATGTCCAGAAGATATTGTTACACTCACGTCCTCCGTGACCTCTGGATTTTATGATCCTTAAGCCTTTCTCTGTGATCACCCATGGACCCTGATGGGCAAGGATGGTGTAGATGTCCTTCTTGTGGCTGATCACTCCTCTCACACTTGTTCTCTGCACTTTGACAAACTGTGTTTCAGCAATAATCCACACTCATTATAGAAAGAAACTTCCCTGATGAGGACTGAGAATTGCACTCATCTATCAAAGCAGAAACACAAATTTAGAAGATACTTTGAAATTATATCCACTTAGCAGAGTGATAGTAATAAGATGACTCTTCGGGCCTAAGAGCTTCCTATCCATGAGATTTGGGACAGATTTACAATACCAGGCATGTGTTTCCTCCTTCAGAGCAGACCTTAAATTCAATCAGAACGCTGCTGGTTCCCCCTTTAGCATCTGTTTTATTACTGCAGCCACAGGCATATCTTGCCTCACGGGTCATTATTGTAGTTCACAGGGCTTGCAGCTGGGTAAGACTGCTGGATTTTGCTTGTTGCCATTTTCCACAGAAATATGTGCAGTACCAGTTTTACTATGAAAGCTAGCCACTAAAAAAGAATTGTCCAAGGACAACTTGAAGACTTGTGAAAACACCACATGGAAACTTACTATTTTATAAGTGTCTTACAAAAGTGTTTAATTGCAGATACCCTACACAGAGTATAACATTCCTCGAAGAAGCCATAGATTGCTAAATAAAAAACACAGTGCCATATGAAGGATACTTCCCATTAATTTTTGATCAGATGTTTCCTAGAGACTCCAAAGAATACAGGCTAAGACCATTGCTCTTGGTTGTCTACCAAAATTTTATGGTAATATGCTAAGCTATTGCTGAAGACACCACACAATTTGGGCACAGGTCACTGAGAAATTAAGGGGGTACGGAGTAGAAAGACTTAGGCTGTTTACCAAGGGCAATAAAGTGTGGCTTTCAATCCATTGGACACTGAAATATTGAAACTGTCTTCATAGGATTAAACAATAAATTTGTAGTTTCAATATAAGAAGCATAATTATACAGGGACTGTATTTATAATGGTTTTAATGTTTCCGTTATATTAAGAGTATCAAAAATAAAGTGTGAATAGAGATATTCTGAATATTTTCATCTTAATACTTTGCTACCCCATTGCCACCCTTGTAATTTGACATTGAAATGTAGCAGAAGGCCTGGAAAATAGCATCGTTAACATGCTTCATGCTGTCATTCCCATGAGTTAAGCTCTTTTTGCACACGCTAGCTTAACAGTGAAGTTTTTTGAATGCTCTGTGTAAGTCTCCTGTCTTCTTTTCTGTAATAAGGAAGTTTCTTGAGTGTCTCTAACATTTTGCAGTCTTTAATCTCTTTGAAAGTAATATGACCCACTGTGTGGTTTCCCCCTTGTCAAAGCAAATGTTCCTTAAATGTCTTGCATTAAACATTGTCTGTCAATTTCAGGAGAAGAATTTTAGTTCAAATAATGAGCACACTACTACAAACCTTGCTTTAATTGCTGTATTATAATCTCCAGACTTAAAATACCCTGGAGACCCAGATACATAAAATGCCTTTCAGAAACAAAGGTGTGGAATTCATTAGATGTGTATTTTAAGTGGGAATGTATTTGAAACTCACTGAAAGACTATCAGTGGCCTTTCGGTGTTTGATAACTTGAGCTATTATTTAATGTATAACAAGTATAATATTTTAAAAGAGTGTAAAATGAGGAATGCATCTAATTATAATTTGGAAGATATGTTGTCTTTAATGGAATAAATAATATTAACAGCCCTCTTTTTTTAAGAGCAGGGAAAAATTGAATTACTCTACTTGCTAAAAATCATTATATTAATATTCTATTTTTACATGTGGTGATAAATAGAAAGTTTAAAATTTAGTATCTACCTAATGTAACATTTGTTCAGTTAATTATAGTCTTACATTTCTGATGGAAATACCAGGAAAATTAAAATATTAATATCAAAACATATAAGTCTTTAAAAAAAAAAACAGGTCTTTTTAGTACCAAATCATGGGGGTATTTCTCATCTCCAAACAGCCTAACTATTAATCTAAAAATGTTGTCTTGGTTCTATGACCTCTATTCTTTCACCTCATAGCTAAATTAATGATAAACATGTCTGCACCATTCAACAAATTGTAGAAAAATGTTGTCACACTTCAGTATCAAGAATACAATATATGGTCTAGTTTTCTTGTTCCGTTGAATCATGCTGAAGACAATTTCTTAGTCTCATGCCAGGACACTCTGAAAGTAGCACATTTCTTCATCCCTCTTATTTCCCCCTTTTCACGTAAAAATACATGTCATCTAAATTAACTACATAGGTCAGGATAAAAGAAAGAAGACTGGGGACACGCCATGTTGGTGAATGCATTAATTGGCATGTATGCATTATTTTTTCTTTGATGTCTTAATTTAAAATCACGTTTTTCCTGAGAAATCTTTTGAAAGAGAACAAGTAATCTTCAAAGAAATTTCATGAGTTGAGCTGATCAAAGTGCCCATCAGCTAGAATAACATTTAACTGTGGGTGACCTGAAAATCCTCATAATGGAGCTTAATCTCGTAAAATGGACAAACAAAGCTAACAGCATGCACGAACATGGTGAGGCAGTCCTCCTTTGCCAATCAAGCCAACAGGGCCGCTGTGCTTCAGAGAAATAACAGCGAGCAGCTGCCGATGGGAAATCCAAGTAGGTAATGCTCTTGGCCTCCTTATCTCCTGCTGAGAAGAGGTGTAGTTATGAAGAATGGACACCTAAATAAAGTAACAGAAGAAACAGGATCATCAAGGTTTATGTAAAACTAACAATTATGTCAGCACAGGGAGGAGCAAAATAAATAAATAAATAAAAAGATTCTGTTAGCTATAGCTCATAGGTACAGAGTTGCAAAGCATGGATTTGGTGAGGTAGTCAAGAGTTAGTGTCTGTCTTTCATGTGAAAGAGCTTGTTCTTCATCTCCAGCAGTGGAAAAAGAAATACTTAAAATATAACAACGCAAAAATACTTATGTCACAGTTTGATTGAAAATTGGTAATCTACTCAATCACTTATCTTTACATTACAATATTTCTAAAAGAATTCATGTCATACTAGGGATATATCATTTCCCTTCTTTTTGTGTTTTTTTAGTAGAGAGAATTTCAAAATTAAATCCATTCATTAAAGAAAATCATGATTTTTTTCTTTTAAATACTATACTACAGTTCACATGTCTAGTATGACTCTTTCCCCCAAGTGGATCTTGTATAAACTGGGATGATGTTAAGTGGCTTCTTTGAGAAAGCTACCAATACATCCGTATGTTCTTTCGAAGTTGTTCGATAAAAATCCATAAGTTTATTTAAAAGATAAATTTATCTTATAGGATGCAATATCTACACAAACAATATCACATGATTAAAATGGTGTTTGTCTAAAAGATAAAAGATTGTTGAAACAAACCTATATGTAAGACTTTCCATAGACATACATACAAATAATCAAATGACAGATGTGGTCTTCCATAGACCACATGTCTCTTGGGAGTCCGTTACTCGGTCTCCATCAGAAGGTCATACTGCTGTACTGATTCAATTGTCATGATCCTAGAAAAACATCTATCCAATCATCATGTGAGTACTTAGTATGGACAGACATAATTTAAAATTTTAGTTGTACAACAAAATTATAACTCAATAAAAGTTATAAAAAGCAAAAATGCTTTTGGTACATGCCATGGAGATTGTTAGGAGATTCTAGATTTGTTTAGATTTAGAAGGCCAGGGATATTCAAATGTGCAGGATCATTTTGCCAGTAAGTATTAGTATGTCTTATGTATTGGTATGCGAAGATTTACTATAGGGTGGGACTTGCTTTAAAAGAAGTGAAATACTATTTTCCATTTTCATCATTTGGAGAATAGATTCAGTTTTTTTTAATACAAGTTGACAATATTAATTAATAGGAACAATATTTAAATGCCCATCAAAAACCAGCTACATTTCATATTTAAGAAAAAGAAAAGAAAAGAATAGAGGACAAAGCACTGGTTTGAGTCATCCTTCAGGGGCAACATGACCTTCTCATGCATAGTTCATAGATCCAAGCCACGATGCCTTATTTTTATTCCATGCTGCATTTCCTTCTTCAGGAAAAGGGTCTGTTTTATATTTCAGCCTCACAGACTAGAGAAAGCATACTTGTGGTTAAAGACCTAGCAGTGGGAAGTAGGATGTGTTCTGTACATATTCAGGGTTAACAAATCAAAACCAGACGTGTTCGGTTACAAAAATAGGTTTTTGTTATAGAGGATTTATCTAATGTTGGAAATACTGAAGAGCTATTAGACTGAGGTTTGGATAAGAATGGAGAGCAGCTAACAGATTATATTTTTGCCAAAATATTGATTTACATTCCATGGAAAGCCTTTTACTTGTTTTATATTTTTTCTATATTTGTGGAAACAGAAATATGTGCTTAGTATAAATATCCGCATAGGATAAATGATGGATATGGGGTATTGAAAGAATGAATTTCCAAGAAAATATGAATTTGATTTAGTTATGAACCTTAGCTGCTGTTATATAGATTTATTCTGGGTTTGATTAAAACTCACAAGAGCTAGCTATATGGTCAACTTTATCTTTTAGATCAAACTCAAATAGAGTTGCAAATTTTATGTTATTGTCTTCAAAATAAAGCAATTTCCCGAATAACTTTCCTCTATGAATTACTAACACGGCCAACACTGCAGAAATGCCCACTCCATCCTCCCAATAGAAGAAATTGAGCTATAGATTAAATCAGAAAATTATCTCCACTCTTTGTCTGATATTTCCTGGTTTTTAGAAATGGTTTTGTAAAACAGTTAGGCAAACCAACATTTTTGAAATATAGAAGAAAATCTATTATTTTCTTTTCATCTTTGTATAAATTCTGCCTTACATAATATGGCTTTTCTGTGTATGTATGTAAGAAGAGCATGTGAGGATTACTTCTCTTTGTAGGAGTTACTGGGTTCTGGCAAGGTGAAATTAGGTAAACATAATGTTTGCATCATTTTGATTCAGTGAAAAATATCATGATGACATTTTGCCTTTTGTAGATCACTTCCTGATATGGCATCTGCTCTGTCTCGTAGGTTGTATAAATGCAGGTGAACTTTTGGCCTATCTCATTGTATCTTTTCAAATATAGTCAGTCTGTCAGTACTTATTTTATGTGCATAGCTACTTAATCTCCTTTGAATAGACAATGGACTTAGTAGCTTTGTTCTGTAAATTTTTCCATCACCAAGGCTTTCATCTTGATGTGACTCATCTAGTCATGTATGACTAGGGTTTTCATCTGATGGTAGAGTACTCACTTAGCATACATGAAACTGGTCTTGAAAATCCCCCCTTACTACACACACTCAAAAAGTCATTCTACTTCCAATTAACCTTTACAATGTAATTAAACAATGCTAAGAAACATGATCTAAATTTGATAGCAATATTAAAATTTCATTCAATGAATCTCAATTAGACAAATTCTTTTAATGACTTAAATGTTGTCAAATTGACACACAGAAAGAAGCAATGTAAGTAGTAATGATAGTTAAAGATATGTGCAAAAGTAAAGCCTGACTTTATATGGAAGTATAATGTTAACAACTAGGGTAATTCATACTCAAACAATACAATCCAAATTACATAAAATGAGAGAAAATAATTTTGAGTTTATACTTCTGTTTAAATACAGTGCTGTTTCAGGGTGTGGTAGTGTACAGTTGTGGTCCCAGTATTCTGGTGGATGGGACAAAAGGATTACAAAATAGCAAGACCTTGTAACAAAACACCAAGGTCCAAACTCTGTTCTTTTCAATGTTTCCATGGAAGTAACTGGCAACTGAAAGAAAGGTAGAAAAGTTATCAGATCTAAATTGTCCAATCTCAATTCAAAGACAAAATAAGATTAATCAACAACAAACAAATTAGAATAGAACAAAACAACAAAACAAGTAAAAGAGTCAAAAGAAAGCACAAGAAACTCATATAGATACAGACAAATGCACACGTTTGCACACTGAGGAATACCACTAAAATCCAGAACTATAAGCCACAGTAGATACACCAAAGACCCATAAGATAGAAAAAAAGAAAAAGAAAAAAGAAAGAAAAAGCTCCCTACCTTAACATTATCAGATAACTAACTTCTAAATATGTTGTTGAACTCATTTTGTGTTGGCAATATGGGCTTGGGGTCTACCTTTAAGAGTAACATGTTCTCCTCTTGAGACTTCCTTGGAGAGAACTAGTTTTCCATTGGCAAGTGGCTGTCAATTTTAGTTAAAGATATGTGCAAAAGTAATATTTTCCTTTATGTGTATGCATAAAGTAGTAACAAATAGGATAGGATAATCCATACCACAACCGTTCTATCCAAATTACATAAAATGAGAGAAAAATTATTTTGAGTTTATGCTTCCATTTAAATACAGTGCTCCTTCAGGGTGTGGCAGTGCCCAGTTGTAGTCCCAGCACTCTGGATGCTGTGACAAAAGGATTGCAAGATAGCAAGACCTTGTAA
>CABHPP010147208.1:507-37684 GCA_902168425.1 Peromyscus attwateri
TTTTTTTTTTTTTTTTTCTCGAAGTGTTCGAACGAAGCTGTGTTTGCTGCGGATTTCCACCCCACAGACACCAATATTATAGTCACCTGTGGGAAGTCGCATCTTTACTTTTGGACCCTGGAAGGAAGTTCCCTTAACAAGAAGCAAGGGTTGTTTGAGGTGAACTGCACTATCGGCTCAGTGTGCCTGCAAGGCACATGGGAGGGGCGGGGTTTTAAGGGAGCGTCGAGACAGTTCAGTCTTAGCACTTGTTTTAGTGACAAACAGGTGTGGAGAAAACGAGACTCCCTTGGGGTCCCCCAGACGGTGGGGAAGCCCTCCACACCTTGAGAATCTCCCTGGTAATAAAATGGAAAGAAAAGTCAGGCCCTCCTGACGGGGCGGCTAGCGGCAAGGAGCCTGAGACAGGCACTTGCTCCTGGGATGGGCACCCTGGCTTTGCTAAGGGTGGCGGGGACTTTCTCTGTTCTGTCCCCCATTCCTCATGCCCCCCCTTACTACCACCCTGCTCGAACTGTCTGTAGCTTTAGGATTCCACAGCCATTTAGGGTTGTCATAAATCTCCTTCTCCTAGAGTGACTAATCTAGAGGCCCATGTTTCCTGACAGTGCAGAAAACTGAAAGGCCACCAGGGTGACAGCAGAGACTGACACCATCCAGCTGGGGTTTATGGGGTCCTAGCTTTATTAACACAAATAAAAGGATGTCTTCGGCAAATAATATCCCTGTGCATACTTACTACATTCCACAGAAACAAGAGAAGCCAAAGTTTGTCCTTTGCGTGACGTTTTCTGAAAATGGTGATACCATTACCGGAGATTCAAGTGGCAACATCTTGGTGTGGGGAAAAGGTAACAAGCAGTTGTCCCGAAGCCATTTGGTGGTTTTGGTAATGTTGTAACTAAGACATTAGAGGTAGCCTGTATGGAAATGAGCTGCTGATGTAACGTACAGGATGACCACTAAGTTCCAAGTTGCATAGGTGTATTTGTGTGTGTAGTTTTAGTGAAACCCAAAAGCTAGAATGGAAGAAAACAGGGAATTATTAAGAGTTGTTGGCATTGCATATACCATGGTAAAGGCTTTTTAAGGCCAGGACACTATGATGGAGTTAATCATTTTGCTGGGAGAGCTATTAGCGATGGTAAAGCAGAAGTTATTAATGGGCATAGAGCCGTGGTCTATGTGGGTAAATTTTCTGGTCCACATAGCATCTGGCAGACATTGCTGGAGTGCCGCCAACACCAATACAGATGAGACCCATGTGCGCAGGTCAGATCTGAATCCCCTACAGTTAGAGAAGGGACAGCATCACTCAGAAAAGAGGTGCCAGTTAAGTCCAGCGAGAATCCACCAGTTTTCTAGGTTCAGGAAGACACACCCTCCTGTCCTCCTGGGCCTCAGAATTGGGTCTGGGAATGCAGGGGGAGACAGACCTCCCAATGTAATTTCAGAATGGCGAGGGGTGTGGTTTTTTTTTTTGTTTGTTTGTTTTGTTTTGTTTTGTTTTTGGTACCTACTGTAGACAATGCTCATCTGACCCTTAGAATAGCCCTGCAGGGTAAGCTGTAGCCCCATTCCACAAATGGCTAAGAAGAAACAGTCCACTACAGAGAAGTCAGAGAGTACACGCAGAGTCCATGTTCGCAGACACGCAGCTCCTATGGTACTATGCTTTCCTCAATTGCAGAGCTGTCTGGTTCCTGCATGCTGGGGCTCTGAGAAAGTCAGAGCTCTGAGTCCTTCCTAGGAATGTATTAAAATAATATCATAACCTACCACAACACCTTTAAAACAAACTGATGGGACTAACAATGGCCAGAGGCTAGCTAGCCTTGCGGTCCTGTCCGGGCTAATGGTGCTTTTCCTGGTATGTTTAGGTACCAATCGGATAAGCTATGCAGTCCAAGGGGCCCACGAGGGTGGCATTTTTGCACTTTGTATGTTGAGAGATGGCACGCTGGTGTCGGGAGGAGGGAAGGACCGGAGGCTCATTTCCTGGAATGGAAACTATCAAAAGCTTCACAAAACAGAGGTAAGCCACAGCGTGAACACTGTACCTATTTATTCACCTGATGTGTTTGTTTATGGCTTGGAATCTTCAGCTCAGAGTTTTGAAAAAAAATTAGATTAATTTTTATGGGGGGGGCAACAATCTTAGAAAAATCAGAGAGGCAGTTTATGTACAAGTAAAACAAAATAGGACTTGAGGCTACTCAACACTTCCTATTTGGAACATTGTTTTAGTAGACACAATCTTCACTTTCCAAGGGACCCTTATGAGCGTTTGTATTTATCTCCAGAACCTTTCTCTTTTCTCAGATCCCCAGCATGCTGCTCGCATACAGCGTCACTGTGAACCGGGTGTATGGGGCACCTGTTTTTTTCACAGCTCTCAGCTGAGGGCCTGCACGCTTTCTAACACTTCCGGTCCTTTGCGGTTCATTTCACCACCTAAGACCTGGAGAGCAGACTGTCTTTCCACGGGAGCCAAAGCAGGACACCCGACATCCAGCAGCCTCACTGAGGTCTCTCCCTCTAGTTCCAAGTCATGAGCAGGCAGGTTGCAAAATTGGCATCAGTGTGAGGGGCAGCACTCCATCCCTAGTGTGTGATGGCATGTAGATTCTGAGTCGCACACTGCATGTTTGGGGCAGTATGAAGTTGTGGTTTATGGTTACTTGGCAGAGAAAGGCTTTCATTTGAGTTTTAGCAGTCCCCTCCCTTTCCATGATTATTTGATAGTATACTTTTATTTATATATTTTGTGTGTGAATGAGTGTGTATGTGTGATGTGTATGTGGTATGTGCACATGTGTGTGTATGGGAATACACACCCATGCACATATTTGCGGAGGCCAGACAAGGATGTCAGGTGTCTACCCTATCACTCTCCACCTTAGTTCCTTGAGACAGGGTCTCTTGGTGAACCTGGAGCCAGGCTGGCAGGCAGCAAGCCTCAGCAATCCTCCTGTCTCCACTATACCCCACGCTGGGGCCATAGGTGTGAACAGCTGTGCCTGGCTTTTTACATGGTGTTAGAGATCTGCATTCAGGTTCTAATGTGTGTCCTCTTCCCAACTGGCATCTCCCCAGATGCTCATGAAGACCTTAGCATTTTTTCTTTTTTGACACAGCATCTTGCTACATAGTCCAGGATGACCTTGAGCTCAAGTGTAGCCCAGGCTAGCCTCAAACTCACAGCAATATTCTTGCTTCAGCCATCAGAGTTCTGGATATGTATGTCAAAACATCATGGGTATATTTTAAAGATATACAGTTTTTATTTGCCATGTGTATCTCAGTAAGACTCAGCACTCCAGAGACAGGTAGAGGCAGAGGCAGGAGGACCTCTGTGAGTTTGAAGTCAGCCTGATCTATATAGAGAGTTCCAGGACAGCCAGGACTATGTAGAGAGACTCTGTCTCACAACAAACAACAACAAAAGAAAAGAAAAACAAAAAGGAGGAGAACGAGAAACAAATAGGGGCTGGGCAGATGGTTCAGAGGTTAAGAGCACTTATTGCTCTTGCAGAGAACCCAGGTTAAGTTCCCAATATCTGCGTGGCTGCTCACAACCTTCTGTAGCTCCAGTTTGAGAGAATCTGACATCCTCTTTTGGCTTCCGTGGGCCCTGCACACATGTGGTACACATACGTACATGCAGACAAACATTCATAAATATAATAAAAAAACAAATCTTTGAATGTAAAGAAAGAATATGTGAATGGTTACATTATTATGTGAGGTTGATTGAGAGAAAGTACTTCATAAGTAACAGATGAGGTGAGACTGTATTGTCAACTGGGAGATCACTCATCACATTACAGTATAGTCTATTAGAGGAACAGAGGAGATTTCTATATATTGATAGTACTGGCTAATTTGGAGATTTGCAAAGATCTAAGACCACATCTTTGGACAGGCCTGCCCAGCTTATCGCTGACAAGGGAATTTGGAAGACCTGGGGAAGTCATCTAGTTTCATCCCTGTTCCTTAATTACGCAGTGCCCTAAAGTTTCACAGAACTCTTGAGTCCTGGGATCAGACTGAGACTTGTGGGGATGGGGTACCCACATTGCTCCAAGAAACCCTCCGTTTGTCTGTCTTACTGAGCTGTTGGATGTGGTTCCATCTCCAGCATCACTCTTCAGGGTTCACCCTTAAAGAACCCTGCTTAAAGATCACCAGCAGGTTCTGGACCCCAGGTCTTTGTACATGCCAAAAAAATCTCTGGCAATCATCTAGGACCCCGTTTGTGAAGACCAGTCCTGCATGGACGTCCCTACGTGACTGAGTTAGACGCTGCCTTTCTAAGCCTTTCCTTCAAATTCCTTGTTTCCAGCCTCCACGATGAGTACACTCTCAGGTCCCTTTCCTCAGAGTCGATGTTTCTGTTCCTGCCCTCTTTCCCTTACATCATCCCCTGTGCTTCAGTGTGGATAAGTAGCCGCCATCTCCTGGCACTGGAAGTCCTTGATCACACTCATGCCATCCCATCTCAGAGGATGGTAAAGCTGAGGGACCAGGACAAGACGTCACACATGCTGAGTTAAATCCTGTAACACCAGCACCAAAAAAACATGACTCTTTTGTAATAGGATTCAATCGGAACTGGGCGATGGTGGCGCACGCCTTTAATCCCAGCACTTGGAAGGCAGAGGCAGGCAGATCTCAGTGAGTTCAAGGCCAGCCTGGTCTACAGAGTGAGATCCAGGACAATGAGGAATGTTACACAGAGAAACCCTGTCTTGAAAAACAACAACAACAACAATAATAATAATAATAAAGATTTGATCGGCATTTGAGGGAATGTGCTATGCATTGCTGGTCATGGGCATTCTAATGTTAAACTGTAAAGAAAGTACCAGAACCTATTCTGGCATCTCAGATGACATCCATCACTCACCATGCAGCTTTTCCACTGCACAGAATTTCATTCCTTTTCTCCTTTATAATTTTTCTTGGAAAAAAAGGTTTTGTTTTTGAATTTGTGTGTGTGTGTGTGTGTGTGTGTGTGTACATGTGTGTGTGTGTGCATGTGGAGGCCAGATGTCAACTTTTGGTGCCATTCCTCAGGAGCCATCCACCTTATTCTTTGAGACGGCATCTCACTGAGCTGTGGGGCTTGCCGATTCACCTAGGCTGCTGACAGCAGGCTGCTGGGATCTGTCCACCTCCATCTTCCCACTGCTGGGATTGCAAGCCCTCACTACCTCATCTGACTTTTACCTGGGTTCCAGAAACCAAACCTTGGTTCTTGAGCTTGCCTGGCAAGTGCTTAACTGACTGAGCTATCTCCTAGAATCCCACTCTGTAGCCCAGGCTAGCCTCTAACCCCTAGCTGTCCCTCCTCAGCCTCCTAAGCACTAGGAGTCCAGGCAGGCTCCACAGCACCAGCTCAGTCATTGCCCTGCCATAAGTCTCTGCCGTGGCAGGGCAGGCTGCTTCTCAGTGTGCTGGGCCTGGATGCCTCCTGACAGCCCCTGGGCCCAGCCGCCCCATCGAAATAACATACTTCCCTGTAGCAGAGTGAACTGTTCTTTGCAGTGGCATTCTGAATGTTTCCCCCATAACCCTGTATACTTGTCAATGTGCACAGTGACACTGCTCAGGACCTCTTTGAAGTTAAGGGAGGTTTTTGGAACTCTTACACTTCTCAGGTTTTATCAGCTCCTGAGGCAGGAGGCCTAACAAGTCTAAAGGATAGACTAGCCAGTCTTTCTCTCTCTCTCTCTCTCTCTCTCTCTCTCTCTCTCTCACACACACACACACACACACACACACACACACACACACGATTTTGATCACTTGCTCAACAGCTGGTTGTGGTATCTCTATAACTGAGTTCCTCTTCTGGGCGCATATATAAAACTGTCATAAAGGTCAGCACGTGACACAAATATTTTTAATGCCTGAGCTAAATGCTGGTACACGTCTATAATCCTAGCACTTGGGAGAGACTGAATCAGGAGGATTACCTTGAGTTGGAGGCTAGCCTGGTTTGCATAGTAAATTCAGGGCTAGCCTGACCTACACTACAGTGAGACCTCTCCAAAAAAAAAAAAAAAAGCCAACTGAATGAAACCTTAAATCTTTGTTTTCGTGTGACTCTTTACTGTACAGATTCCCGAGCAGTTTGGCCCAATCCGGACAGTGGCTGAGGGGAAGGGCAATGTCATCTTGATAGGCACGACTAGAAACTTTGTCCTGCAAGGCACCCTGTCAGGGGACTTCACACCCATCACTCAGGTACTGTCAGCCTGGCAAATGCCAAACTCCTACACTCTGCCGTTAGTACGGATATACGTGAGTACTGGAAGAGGGCTCGCTCCTGAGTTTCCCAGTGGGATGATCTACTTCAGAGCTGTGTTTTGTGTCGTGATTAAGCTGGGGAGGAACGAACTGACGAGACAGTCATTCAGGCATGACATGGGCTCCTTTGCGACCGCAGGATCTCACGGTCCCCGTGTCTTGGTTCTTCGTAGGGTCACACTGATGAGCTCTGGGGACTGGCCATCCATGCCTCCAAACCTCAGTTCTTGACCTGTGGACATGACAAGCATGCCACTCTCTGGGACGCTGTTGGTCACCGGCCCGTCTGGGACAAAATCATAGAGGTAAGTACGCATGCTGCCTTTCTGGTTTCCTTATAAAAACTCATCTGGGATGTATGTTTGCATAAAGTTAACAGTTATAAGAAGTTGTTTGAAAGCAACATTTTGTCTTTTAGTAATTACTTTGTTTTTAAGGATGCCTCCAGTGTCCTCACCCATACCATGTTGAAGTTTACTATTGAGCTTTCTCAACAGCAGGTTAGCATCTCCACGCGGATGATCAGGGTTCCTGAGAGCACATTTAACTGACCCAGGTGCCGAGAAAGTCTTGTGAAGAGCCTGTGTTCTGTGATGGCCTGTCTAACAGAGTTATAAGCCACACTGAGGACATGGGTTCATGTATCCTCTATGGAGTTTGAAGGCAGGGATAAAGCATTCTTTTTGAACTTTACAGGGAAACATAGATTTCTTATCAGAGCCCCAAATCCCTTCCCCAGCATGGAGATCAGGCTGGTATCCCTGGGCTGTTGGCACACCAGGCTGTGAATGTGTTGTATTGTCCTTTGTTCCGACAGCTGCCCTGCAGGTTGAAAAGTTTTAGTTTTGCTCTGACTATTCATCAGGAAAGTGGGGAACAAAGAGGCTGAGTTACTTGTCAAGGCCACTAAGTTAGTAAGTGGGGCCTGGGGGATATGGCTCAGTGGTTAAGTGCAGGAGCTGCTCTGCAGAGGACTGTGTTCTGTTTCCAGCACCCACATGACAACTCACAACCATCTGTGACTCCAGTTCCAGGGTATCTAACACCTTGATCTGGCCTCTGGGGTCATCAGGCATGTGCATGGTGCACTTACATACAGGCAGACAAAACATTTATACTCATAAAAAAGTCAGTGACTTAGTTGCCCAGCTCAGACTGACTCCCAGCCCCAGGCTGTGTTGTTCTGTCCCACTGCAGTAAACCACAGGCAGCCTCCGTTGGTTACTTGTGTCCTGACAACTCACACACCCCGTATAAGGAAATAGCCCTCCCAGAGTGCCCAGGATCATGCGTTTACTCCCTGCAAAACTGCTGGTATTTCCAAGAGCCTGGAACTGGGTCTGGCTCTCCTGTCTTCCACTTTCAGAGAAGACTGTCCCAGGGTGCTGGTCACTGCAGCCAGCTGAGGCCCAGGGTAGAGGATCTGAAGGGTAGGCATTCCCACTGCGTTGAGGGAGAGCAGCCCTCCTGCAGTTCCATGAGCCTAGCCACCAACCGAGAGCCCTGACACTCCACCTCCCTGCCTGTCACCAGGCAGCTAACTGCCCTGGCCTAACATAACTTTGGGACCAGGACCGGCAACCACAGCGCTATGGTGTCCTAGACCTCTTCCCACCATCCTTGATGGATAGGAGCCCTTAGCCTCTCCACACCTTAGCAACCCATATGAAAATATTTGTGTGGTTCAGGTGAGCTGTGTTTACAGAAACAGCTTGTTGGGTAGCGGGTCAAGGGAACCCAAGTTCAGCTTGCACATCGGCAGCACCAGCCTGAGCGAGGACCACCTCTTTTGGAGTCAGCTAAAGATGTCGTGACTGGTATCAAGCCTCCGTCGGTTGTGGTTTCAGTTGATCTGGTAGCAGCTCTGTGCCTCCAGTGTCCACTCCTGCCCTGTGTTGTGTTCCCAGATAGATGGAGCACACCATTTGACCAACTTTCTATTGAGCCCAGGGGTCAGCAAGAGCTCTGGACACACAAGCTATAGCCCAGAAGAAGAGCATTTGTCTGTCTGCCTTTTGTGACTACTGTGGATAGGATAGGCTATAAGACAACAGAGAGAATTGGCAAGGACAGACCTGTACTGCGATTGCAGTGCGACACGGATCCCAGGGGGACCGCGTTTCTTCTGGGGAGCACAGAGGCTTTTCAAACAGAGCCGGGGAGCCTGGGAAGAGTACTGCACGGGTGGGTTTTGTGCTGTCTTGCTGTGTCTGGCCGTCTATTTACACTTCCTTTAAAATATTTTAGGATCCAGCTCAGTCTTCCGGTTTTCATCCTTCAGGGTCCGTGGTTGCCGTCGGGACACTGACTGGGAGGTAAGCCCGGCCCCACCTCCCTGCCCCCACCCCGCCCCCAGCACAGCCTGTGCTGTCAGAGTTATGGAGAGCAGCTGGATGTCTGAACCTTCCCAGAGGCAGAGGCAGGGGCATGCCAGCTTTGGCTGCATCTTCTCTGTCCCAGTGATTTACTGAGAATTAAGTCAAAACCCGAAAGAGAAACTGAGTCCTTCCCATTTGAAACCTTGAGGAAAGCCATGGATCTATCAACGCGTCTCCTCCTCAGCTCCACCCCCACTGCATCCCATCTGCCTCCGGCTCCAGAGGCCCCAGAGTAGTGATTCTCAACCTATGGACCACAAGTCCCAAACTCATTGGAAAAGACAAACATTTACATTATGATTCTTAACAGTAGCGATATTACAGTTGTGAAACAGCAACAAAAATAACTTTATGATTGGGGGTCATCACAACATGAGGAACTGTATTAAAGGGTCACAGCATTAGGAAGGTTGAGAATCACTGAGCAAGAAAGCATTCCAAAGCCATGAGAAATGAAACCTGCTTTCTCAGCGGGAGAAACTTTCAGCCCTGTGGACAGTGCCCAGATGCTGGGCCTCATGTTCAGACTCGGCTTCCTCTCGCCAGCCTCCGCTGACACACTGGGCAGCAGATCTGCATTGGCTCCCCAGCTTCCCCGTGTAGCAGCAGTGCATCTGTGAGACAGTTATGTAAACTCTGACTGTCTTTCCTGTCTGTGAGCTATGGTAATCCCACCAACATGGATGACTGAAAAAGCCATGTACATGGGAACATCTGCTGAGCTGGCTAGCGAGTGACAGCGGCGGGCGGCTGGTGTTGTCATGGTTTGGCTGTGCTTCCATTTCGTTTGACTCAATAGAGCAGCCCTCGGGGGATGTGCTCCAAGACCCCTGCTGGATGACTAAGAATGTAGTTGGTACAGAACCCCTGTAGCCTGGCTCTTTCCTCTTATGCATGCCTGGGATAAAATTTGATGGAGTAATGTGGCTCAGTGAGAGGTGAGCGACGGTAACTAATGATCAGATGGATCCGTTGTGACTGTAGACATTCTGTGCATATGGTTTTGTCTCAAAGCATCTGGTTATGATGGACTCATCTCCCCCCAAAAAATAAAATGATTAGGTTCCTCACAGAGATGAAATGAAGTGAATAATGTCCTTGGACCAGACACAGTGTAAAACTTACAAATTTTTCTTTTGATTTTTCTGTTCAATATTTTCATGCTTGAGGTTGAAAAGGGCAGTGAAGTCATAGAGAGCAAACCCCTGGATGAGGAGGGCTGCGTCTATTATAGCTCCAGCTATAATATTCTTAGTTGCTCCCTCCCATCATCCCTTTCCTAAAAGCATACCACTCGATTCTGTTTCTGTACCTGTGGGGTTTGCAAAGACAACTACTCACAAGTCATAGTAACAGTGTCTTAAGAGTCTTTCTGCAAAATGTTTGCAGGGAAGGGCTGGAGAGATGGCTCAACAGTTAAGGGCACATATTGTTCTTGCAGAGGACCCAGGTGTGTTCCCCAGAACTCATAGCAGGCTGCTCACAGCCATCTCTAACTCCATCTCCAGGGGATCTGGCACCCTCTGCTGGCCTTCTCTGGTACTGCATGTGTGTATAAAAACCCACACAGACTCAAACACTGTACATGTGATTTATTTTTTTTTTTTATCAAAAAAAATGCTTGCATGATGACATTCATGTGCACATACAGGCACACATGGACTCTCTTTGAGACATCAGAGCTTTAATTCAGTAGACCCTTCCCTCTGAAGACTCTAGCAGCCTCATGGACATCACCATCTGCTGAAGGGGACATGTGACAGTGTTCAGAATTGAAGTATCCTAGGATAAAATAGATGACACATGTGACCTAATCTTACCACTTTATCTACTCCATCTACATTTTTGATCCCAGGACCAAATACTCAGCGGAAAGCAACATATAGGTTTCATGAAGGCCCCCGGGGTGGGTAGTTAGATCCTGAGTGGTAGACAGGACGGCAGTACCTCTGCATCCATCATCCAGGTCTGAAACCACAGCAGCCAGAGCCACAGCTGGAGCCCAGGAGCTCCATCATTCTGATGCTTAACACACCCTGTTTCCTGCTCCCTGGCCTTAAGAGAAGCGTTGATTAGTCCCAGCACAGCATGGGGGGCGGGGATCAAACTGTGCTAGCCCCTCGCCTCTCTACCCACACTCTGGGGTCCCCCTCCTCACCCTGGACCAGAGCTCTGGGGCAGCCACCTCATGTCTGTGGCTCTCGGCTGTACCTCTGACCACAGGCTCTGATGCCAGGTTTTGCTCATGGCCAGGGCTTTCCTGCCTCCCGTGTGCAAACAAGACCCTGAGAAAGCCTCAGTGCTGAGTTCTGAAGGGCGTGTGGTGGTTGTCAATGCGCCGTTCCTTACTGGGGGGAAAGAATTTCCCTGGATGAGAGCCGAGCGTGTTTACACAGCCCCGCGATTAACAGGCTTGTGCTGTTGGACAGCCTTGCGTTGCACAGACAGCTCAGTGCATGTGTCTCACGTTTACAACAGGTGGTTTGTGTTTGACACGGAAACGAAGGACTTGGTCACCGTCCACACAGATGGGAACGAGCAGCTGTCCGTGATGCGTTATTCACCAGGTCAGATGCAACTTTCACATTCTCACGAATGATGCCATTCTGTACAAGAAACAAGTTGACAACCCTCCTGGGAGGGAGACTTGACTTAAGCATGCACATAGCTGTGGTTTGTAGGGTTTGCACTCCCCCCCCCCCAGTCACTGTGCAACAGTGTTTTAATTTTGTATTACAAAATCTCTCTCTCTCTCTCTCTCTCTCTCTCTCTCTCTCTCTCTCTCTCTCTCATTTCTTGAGGCAGGATTTCTCTGGCTGTCCTGGAACTCACTCTGTAGACCAGGCTGGCCTTGAATCCCCAAAGATCCGCCTGCCTCTGCCTTAAGAGTGCAGGGATTAAAGTCGTGCACCACCACACCTGGCTTGTGTTAGCGAAAATCTCAAACAGAATTAGACAGAGTATCAGGGTGAGGCCCCCACCCAATCACCAGGCTTTAAAGTGATACTCTGTTGCCTTCATGCCTCTCCAAGATGTGTGTCATTTGCCCATTATAAATGTTCGAGGGGGGGGGGCTGGGGACATGGCTCCTTCTGTAAAGTGTGGGCCCTGCAAGCATGAATTCGGATGATCCATTTCCCAGCCCTGTCTGGTAAATTTGTATTTATTCTTCTAGATATTCCTGTTATTTTGAATGAAATTTTTCTGAATTTTATTTCCAGATGGTTGGTTACTAGTATATGGAAATAAAATCAAATTTTGCCTATGGCTCTTATATAGGTTCCCCTTCCTAAACTCTCTAATCAGTTTTAAAGAGGTGGGGAGGTATCATGTGCATATATGTATATGTTATGTATGTGTGGTTTGTGTATGTATTCATGTGTGTGATTTAGTGTGCGTGGTTTGTGTATGTATGTGTGGTGTGTGTAGTTTGTATGTCATATATATGTGTGTCTATATGTATGTGTGTATGGTTTGTGTGTATGTGTAGGTAGTATGTGTGTATGAATGTGTGTGGTGTTTGTGTGTGGAGTGTGTGTGTATATGTGTGGTTTATGTACATGTGTGGTTTATGTATGTGTGTATATAATTTTTCAGGACTTTCCTCATAAAATGTGATTTCATCTGTAAATAAAAAGTTTGCCTTCTCTTTAGATATAGACGCCTTTACTTCTCCTTCACTGCATAGCTGGTTCCTCCAGGAAAATGTTGACGGGCTGGCCATGGTGGCTTTCTTGTTTTGCTTTCAGACTTTCATGTTTAGGGGCAGAGATGCCGTCATGAGAACATTCTCTTCCGCCCTGATTGCCCTCAGCATGAGAAGTGTTGAGATTTGTCAAATGCTTTTCTACATCTGTTAAGATGGAGAATGTGGGGGGAAAAAAGTGAGCCAGGTGTGGTGGTGCACACCTTTAATCCCAGCAGAGGCAGAGATAGGAGACTCTCTGTGAGTTCAAAGCCAGCCAGAGTGAGTTCTGGGACAGCCAGGGCTACATAGTGAGACTTTCCTTGTCTTGAAAGAAAAAAAAAAAGATGGAGAATGTGTTTGTTCTTTTTGAATGTGGCATATTGATTTTCAACATTCAACCTACTACATTCCTGTGATAAATAGTTGTATTGCAGTATTTCACAGCATTTCTCTATTGTTAAATTTTAGTTATAATATTTTGTGGAGGGTTTTGCATTCATGTTTGTGAGGGATGTTGTTCTATAGTGATACTGTGATGTCTTCATTAGGAAAGTGTTATTGGCCTTATAGAGTGTGATGAGGCATGTCTCTCCTGTTTTCTGAGCTTGTGGAAGAGTTATAGTCCAGAGAGAGAGAGAGAGAGAGAGAGACAGAGAGACAGAGAGACAGAGAGATACACAGATACACATGCGTGTGCGCGAACACACACACACACACGCACACGCACAGAGACAGAGAGACAGAGAGATACATAGATATACACACACAGAGACAGAGAAATAGATACTACATACACACACATACAGAGAGAGTCAGGAGAGAGCAGAGAGGAGAGAGAGAGACTAATTTGCTATGTAGCCCAGTCTGGAATTTGCTATCCTCCTGCCTCAAACCTCCCAAGTCCTGAGATTGCAGGCCTGTGCCACCACACCTGGTGGATACTTATTAACTATTTGATAGAATTCACATAGCTTTAGTGAAACTATGGAGATGCTCTTTGTAAGTGGTATTTGTGTATGCACTTCGGCTTGGTTTGGAGACAGGGTCTTGATCATGGCTGGAGTGAACTTGGCTGTAGTAGCTTGTGCTAGCCTCAGACTCCTAGCAGTCCGTCCTGCCTTCTGGGATGGCAGGGATGCACCACACACCCACTTTGGGGAGATTTTTTTTAAATTATTTTTTTATTTATTTATTTTTTTGTTTTTTGCTTATTTATTTGTTTTTTGAGTAAAACCAAAACTTATTCTAAGCCACAGTCATCCCAGGGTCCCCCCTGCCATATAGCCTCCCTGGTTCTGTGGGTTGCAGTCTGATTGTTCTTTGCTTTATATCTAGAATCCACTTATGAGTGAGTACATACCATGTTTGTCCTTCTGGGTTTTGGTTACATCACTCAGGATGATATTTTCTAGTTTGGGGAGATTTTTAACAGCTGGATTGGTGCCTTTTTAAAAAATTATAGCTTTATTCTGAATTTTTTTCTTCAAGGCAGTTTGATGAAATGGGTCCATTTGGAACTTGTTTTCTCTGTGTTAGGCAATTTGTCGGCACCAACATCTACAGTATTTGATTCCAATCCTTTTGGTTTATCCGAGGCTGCTTGGGAGTAGCCTGTCTCTCATTCTTGACGCTGGAAACTGAGGTCCTCTGTCTTGGTTGCGCAGTCAACTAGACAAAGCCATATCAGTCTTGCCGATCTTTGTTTGCAAAGAGCCAATTCTGTGTGTCACTGATGGGTTTTTTCCTTTTATTTTTCTGTCCTAGTGTTTATGCCCCCCGCCCCTTTTTTCCTGTTTGACTTATCTTGAGTTCCCACTTTCCACCTTTGAAGGCAAACACCCAGGTTAATTAGGGAATAACTTCCCTGGTACAGACGCTATAAATCATCCCTCCCCCCGCCATCACCGCCTAAGCCACACCTCAGACATTTTAACTTGTGTTTCCAGCTCACAAATACTTCTAGCTCTCCATGTGCATTCTTCTTTGGGCTCGTCCTTCTCATAGTTATTATGAAGCTCTAGAACGGGTACAAGAGAGCCTCGTCCTGTAGCCTGTCTTCTTCAGAAGTTGCTCATGTGAGCAGGGCCTGTGTTTCCATTTCTTCTCTGTTATCCCGATGGCAATCCCTGGAGCTTTGCTCTGGGTAATGCTGCCTTCCCCTCTGAGTCACAGACTGCCCACTATATATGAGCACCCTGGGCCAGTCACCCGTCTGGAGTCTGGGCACTATGTCAACCCAGTGGTTTTCACAATCAGACAGCATATTTGAGAGGGTCAACTGGAAGAGGAGGTTCCCAGTGTGTTCTCTGACAGAGGAGTGGAGGAGATAAAAAAATGTTACTCATGTCTAGAAGGTGGCAGGGAAGCCCAGGAGCAGTACCTGGGCAGGGGACAAAGACTTTGGGGAGTGGCTGTCCTAGTCAGTGCTCAATTGCTGTGAAGAGAGAGAGAGAGAGAGAGAGAGAGAGAGAGAGAGAGAGAGAGAGAGAATGCATAGGCGAGCTGACTCGGTGTGGCATGGGTTTTTTGAAACCTCAAAGCCCACCCCCAATGACACACTTCCTCCAACAAGGCACACCTCCTAATCCTCATCCTTTCAAATAGTGCCACTCCCTGGTGACTAAGCATTGAAATCTACGGAGTCTATGGGGGCCATTCTTAATTCAAACCACCACAGTGGCCTTGGGTCACACTGGCTCGCAGAGCTGGCACAGGCTCCCAGGCAGCCATGAAACACATGGCAGGTAAAGGTGCTTATTGCCAAGCCTGGCCGCCTGAGTTGGATTCCCTAGGACCCAAATGGTGGAAGGAGCAAACCAACTCCCTATGAATTGTCTTCTGATCTCCATTCATGCAGTGTGGCATACACACACACACACACACACACACACACACACACACACACACCCTATGCCACTATGATTCTAATCCTAAAATACGGGGTGGGCAACCCCTGCCTCATAACGTTGGAGCAGGTTAATGTGGGAACAGTTTGGACAGCACTGGCCCCCAGCCACCACTGGGAAAGTGACAGTACTTGTGGTTGTCAGTGCAGAGGGCTATGGTCATGGTCAGATGGTGTCAGTGCAGGGACACTGGATCTTCTGAAGCTCCCTGGCGCTGTCTGGAGCCAGCCGTGTGGATGGTCTGCCCAGGATCCCAGCTTCTGTAATAGTCTTTCTTTCCGCTCTCCAGCAAATCTGCTTGCCCTCTCCCTTTGGGCTTCCTGACTGCTTAGGCTGTTTCAATCTTGCCCTCCTCCCCATCTTGCTAGGGCTTCCTAAAATACCATCTCCTGGTGGTCTCAGGCCATGCCACCCTGTGCAATCCTCCTATGGGGAGAGAACTGGCCTTCTGGAGGAAGTGACGGTGTATGCCAGTGGCTGCCAGGGACTTCCCAGAGGTTGTCTAGTGAGCCTGACCGAGGACTATGGAAGGTAGCCTGCACAAGTGCGGTTTTGAAAGAAAATGTTTCCCAGAGGGAGTGGCACTAATAGGAGGTGTGGCCTGTTGGAGTAGGTATGGCCTTATTGGAGGAAGTGTGTCACTGTGGGGGTGGGCTTTGAGGTCTCACTTCCCATTGCCTGCCAATCAAGATGTAGGACTCTCAGCTCCAGTACCATGTCCCACCAGGATGATAATGGACTGAACCTGTGAAACTGTAAACCATCCCATTTAATGTTTTTCTTTATAAGAGTTGCCGTGGTCACCGTGTCTCTTCACCGCAATAGAAACCCCAACTAAGACAGCATGCTTCATGGACAGGGAGGGATGATCAGCAAGAGCTAGGACTTGTCTGCAGCCAGGCTGGCTTGGGGAACCCACCATTCCTCACTCCTTTCTCAGCTCCCCTCCTAACAACTGGAGGTCACCACTCTGATGTCATTACCTTGTCTTTCCTGCTGGCCCTGCTCAGGACATGCTGGCATTTCTGGACTAGTCTCCAGACCCTGTTTCTTCCTGGTAGGAAGAAACCTGTTTCTTCCTCCTAGGGTCTCCCCCATCATCAACTTTGGCTGCTGCTTGTTGGCCAACTACAGGAAGGACTCTGCCACCCTTACCCAAAGCTTCTTGCCTGGACTATCAGCACTAGCCCTGCACCCCCATAGCCTAGACTTCCGTGACACAGGCAGGTGAATCCACTAAAGTGGAGCCTCGGGGAGATACAGGGATGCCTTCTAGGCTCTGTGCCCTGTGAGGAAGGCTGTGCTGCAGAGATCTGGTCTCGGATAGCTGGGACTACAGAACTGGGTCTCCACCCTGCAGGGGTGGGGAAAGGGACAGCCAAGGAAGGTTTTTATATAATTTATAAAATTCTACTTCAGGGGCTGGAGAGAGAGCTCAGTGTTTAAGAGCATTAGCTGCTCTTGCAAAGGACCTGAGTTCAGTTCCCAGCACCCACATGGCAACTTATAACAATCTGTAACTCCAGTTCCAATGGTTCTGATGCCCCCTTCTGGCCTCCTCAGGCACTGCACGTACATGGTGTACATACCTACATCTACATACACATGGACAAAATACACATACACATAAAATAAAAATAAGTATTTCAAAACTATGCTTAAAAGTTTGGGGAAAAAAATGATTTTATAAACTTTTACCAGACTCTATACTTATTATTCTGTGGGTATTTTTCAAATGAGAGCTTTGAAAGCTGTATAGGCTGCATTGAAAAGCAATGTTTCCCTTTGACTAGTTCATTCATTGGGCTTGCTTAGTTCATTCATTCACAGAATGAATCTGTGGTGGCAAGTAGCATCTTCTCTTGTGATTTATAAAATGGTGACTTCACATGTGCAACCTGTCCTGTTTCCACAGATGGGAATTTCTTAGCAATTGGCTCCCATGACAACTGCATCTACATATATGGCGTTGGAGACAACGGGAGGAAATACACAAGAGTTGGCAAGTGCTCCGTACGTTCTTCCGTTTCCTGGGGACGCTTATGTGGTCATTGTATTACCTTGGCGTGGTGTCTGCCAAGTTCAGAAAGGCAAGAGGAACTTACCCAGTGTTCTCCTCTCCCAGGGCCATTCCAGCTTCATCACCCACCTGGACTGGTCCGTGAACTCACAGTTCCTGGTGTCAAATTCTGGGGACTACGAAATCCTTTACTGTGAGTATCGTCTGGGTTTAGATTACAGAGGACACTCATTCTGAGACTCCCTCAGGCCTGTGTGGGATGAGGCCCTCTCCATCCCTTGGTGTCCTCTGTGATGTAGAAGAGTTGGCCTAACCTCAGATTGGGTTGACTGAGAGGGGTCTTGTTGAAGAGCAGGGTTCACCCCGGGGGAAGAGGTGAGCTTTGTGTGGAGGTCCAGGAGGTGGGTGAATGCCACGGTATGACTGGCCCTGGTAAAGGGACCCTCCCAAACAAACAGACACCATGAAGTCCCTCCACTTGGGGTGGACAAAAGCCCCTGGATCCTATTCCTTTTCTTCAAGCCTGTCTTTGGCTAGTCTCTGTGCTTAGGCAGGAACTGGGAGGAAGAAGGATGCTAACAGCAGTACCTGCATGTGCCTGGGCAAAAAGGAGGGGGCCGTGGGACATCAGAGTGCTCTGGTTCTCCACCCCCAAGGGGGCTCGTCCTCTCTTATGAATAAAGAAATCCAGGTTCAGATGCTGGTGAGGGGCCAAAGGCCGGTGGGTAGGGAGGAAGTTACACTCCTCTGGGCCTGTTGCCCACTTGTTAAGGAGCCTGGGAGAGGCAGGGAAGAGAGGCAGCCAGTTTCAGGAGGAAGCCCCTCCTCCGAGGGTCCTGCCTCGCACAGGTGCATAGCAGGCAGATGCTCTGGGCCTGGGCCTGGGTCTAGAACCAGACATGGGCACCTAGGCCATTAGTGAGGTTCATCTAGGGGACAGACAGATGAGCCTGGAGGCCTTGGCACTTGCTGAGATTGATTTCCATGCACTTCCTTCCCTACCTCAGAGCTGAAGAGGCTGAGAGATGTGCATGAGTGCATGCGAGCACACTATGTGTGTGTTTCTATGTATGAATGTGTGTGTCTGTGTGTGTGTCCGTGTATGTGTGTGTGCATGTGATGTGTGTGTGGTGTGTGTGTATGTGTATGTGGTGTGTGTGTCTGTGTGTGTGTCCATGATGTGTGTGTGTGGTATGTGGTGTGTGTGTATGTGTGTGGTGTGTGTGTTCGTGTGTGTGTGTGTGTGTGTGTGTGTGTGTGTGTGTGTGTGTGTATGCTAGAAGGGGACTGAACAGTCCAGAAGCAGGGCAGGGTTCAGGCCTGCCATGAGGACACTGAGCAATAGGTGGCTGGGGACCAGAGACTGGTCACAGATGGGAGAAGCCAGGCTGGTGGTGGGGAGCAGAGGGGAGTCTTAGAGAAGGACATGGAATGCTGAAGGGCAGCCCCTCCTAAAACCCAGATTTGCACTCCTTCTCTCACAAACTGACAACTGTGTACGCCGCTCCCATGAGTAGGAAGGTGGGAGTCTTCTCAGATGGGGCTCGGCTCTGAGGACCCTGCCTGGCCCCAGGGAGAGCTGGGGTCTTGGCTGAAAAATCACGAGGCTGTTTGCTTCTTCCAGGGGTCCCGTCTGCCTGTAAGCAAGTCGTGAGTGTGGAAACCACCAGGGACATCGAGTGGGCCACCTGCACCTGCACCCTGGGATTCCATGTCTTTGGTAGGGGTCCGCAGATGTCACCGACTTTGAACATGGAATGTGTTCTAGTGTATGAGGTCACACCACCTCAAGTCTTTCTTTAGGAATTTATTTATTTTTAATTGTTCATGTGTATGAGTGTTTTGTTCCATGTGTATCTGTGCACCATGTGTGTGCAGTGCCTGTGGAAGCCAGAAGAGGGCGTCAGATCCCCTTGGTACTAGAATTGCTGATAATTATGGGTGCTGGGAATCGAACCCTAGCTCTAAGCCACCACCTTCAATCTGGTCCATCTGCTCTGTCCCTACTTGGGGCCGTGATACACACTCTCCTCATCTCCCGGGCTCAGGCCAGGTGAGAAAGATGAGGAGGTGATTAACCCTTCCCAAAGCACAGGACAGTCCTCCCCGAGTGGTTGTTGGATGTTGTACCTACACGAACCATGCAGCACCTAATTTATTTACCACTTGTTAGGATTATGTTCTTTGACCCTTAGCCTAAAATTCTCACTTCCTCCAAAGCTCATTTTAGGAAT
This sequence comes from Peromyscus attwateri, assembly GCA_902168425.1. NCBI lineage: Eukaryota > Metazoa > Chordata > Mammalia > Rodentia > Cricetidae > Peromyscus > Peromyscus attwateri. The sequence goes on from CABHPP010147208.1 coordinate 20,049, forward strand.
ACATTCACAATGGCCTAAAATAAGCTGCTACAATCCAAACAGCTGGAAGTCAGCAGGCTGACAGAAATTCCCTCAGTGTGGCGCCTCTCATTTCTTGGTGTTGAGTGTGGAGCCTTGTAGGTTCACACCAGGGCTGCCCGCTGAGGAGCTGGTGTGTACTCAGCTCTCTCAGATGTAAAACCAAAAGTCTCTCCCAGGACAGTGTCCCTGTCCTCCAGGTACCTCTGCAATCTGGAGTACCTACAAGAGAAAGGTATCACTTCATAACCAGGGCAGCTGGTCCTCTGCCATTGCACCCGGAAGTGCTCCCAATGAAGGCGGGTGGCTCAGAAGGCTGCTGGGGCCGTGTGATTCAGCGAAGCCATTAGAAGCCACGTGGAGCTTCTCCAGGCTGGCCCAGGGTAGACAAACCAGGAGCCAGAGAGAGGCAGGAGGTGGAAATGAGCATCCTCCCGGCCCTTGATTCTCAAGCCCAGGCTGAAGGTTTTCTTTCTGCGATCCGTTGGTGACCAGTTCCTGCGTATTGTGCCTCGGGGGTTTCCAGTGTTGTCTGTACTCTGTTTCAGGAGTGTGGCCAGAAGGCTCAGACGGAACGGACATCAATGCTGTCTGCCGGGCCCACGAGAGAAAGCTCCTGTGCACAGGCGATGACTTCGGCAAAGTGCACCTCTTCTCCTACCCCTGCTCGCAGTTCAGGGTAAGGCCTTCGCCAGTCACACTTCCTACAGGGCATGCGCTGGTGCTCTGACCTGTTGGAAATGAACTGTGGGTAAGAGCTGCCAGCATATGACCCCGCTAATCTGCTGCCCAAGCACCTCTGGGGTTCCCCACTGCCCTCGGGGCAACCTCAACCTAGCTCTCTATATCTGGTATGTGTACCTCTGCAGCTATATGGGCTTCACCCTGACACACACACACACACACACACACACACACACACACACACACACCTGCTCCCTACCTCCCCATGCCCACTCCTGCCCTGCTAAGCTGTCCAACCCGCGCCTAGATTGCTTTCCTGGGCCTTGGTGAATCTGAACATCCTTCAGCCGGAAGACCCTATCCCTCACCCCAGCAACTGCTTAGTCCCACCCTAGGGTTGGCTCATACCTGGTGCGTCCTCTGGCATTGACTGTACTTGATTTCAGGTCTGTCATGTGCTTGCTTCTGTCCTGGGGGATTCTTTCTGCACCCCTCTTGAGTCCTGAAAACAAAGCAGGGTGCAGCTTACGAGAGGGAGAGTAACTGAGTTATGGACTGATCTCAAATCCAAGCGTTTCTTGACGCCACGGTCAGCTCCACCTAAGCTTTCCTCCTTGCCATACTTTTCCAGGCTCCAAGCCACATCTACAGCGGACACAGCAGCCACGTCACCAACGTCGATTTCCTCTGTGAAGACAGCCACCTTATCTCCACGGGTGGGAAAGACACGAGCATCATGCAGTGGCGGGTCATTTAGTCCCCAAGGGAGCTCCGGGAGCAGATCGTGCCCGAGGAGACAGACTCACGTTCCGCTTGGTCACTGTGATTTCTGTTTTGTCTACAGACTCTTACAAACCTCAGGAAAATTGTCCCTCTACCAGTTACCTTAGTTGGGGAGCCAGCGAGTGTCACACCAGATAAGCGGCTTCCGTGTCCGCTTTTGTTATATAAGTGCGGGACAGAATGCATGTTGGGTAAAGAAAGTTCCCAAGGTTTACATGGCAGTGGCATCGATGGAAGGGACTGGTGTGTCCTTGCGGTCACTTTTCTATGAACTCTTCAAAATGGTCACAGAATGCCTTTTAAAATATTGTATATAGTCTTCACTGCTTCACCTTGCTAAGTCAGATATTTATGATAACGAAGTACTGAACTGGGGTCATTGACTAGTTGGTCCTAAAAGGATAAATCACATAACTGATTTGCCCAGCTGAATCAGGAATGCAAATACCAGACTTTCCTTGGTCATGTATCTAAGATCTCACTAACTCCTCCCTTTGGGAGGCTGGCAAGAACGGGGCTGTGTTCTCTCTGGATAAGCAGTTTCTACTACAGAACCCATGGGCTTCAGTGGGGTGTATCGGTGCTTCCACACTCTGGATAGACTGTCCTTCCTGGGGACACAGCCAGTGTCTCAGCACCTCCACAGATTGCAGCCCCCACCCCCGTCTCTGTTCGTGTGCCCTGATTAATGGTGAGACCTTCAGCCACCACTCTCTCTGTATTCATGGCATGATACGGTATTGTCCTTGTATAGAGTTTAGCAGCTCACGATAAAATGCCCAAGGCTGGGCCTCGCTGTGTGTGCTTTGGACATTGTACGTTTGTACCCGACGACCAAGTAGATCAAGTTGGAGAGGGACTCTCTTCAGTGTTGTGGTGGTGGTCTGTGGAATGCAGCACCTCAGGGGTTCCCGGGGCTAAGGGCAGCTTCCTTTCCCGACTCTGGTGCATGGACAGTGCGCAGCATATGGACTAAAATTATGCTCTGAGGAGTAGAACATAGGTGGTCTGAGTGTGTCAGGAAGGCCTTACCCATTGTGTGACAGATTGATTGATTGTTTACATTGGGGACTGTATCTCGGATTTTTAAATAGAAGGATTACCAAGAGTTAAGGACAAATGCTGAGTTTTTCTAACTCATTTAAGCAAGTAAGTGAATTGAGTTATCTGAACTCTACCACACTGAGTGGCCGATGAAGGACAACATTGGAGACATTTCCCTTGCCATCTCTAGCCTGCTGTGAAAGGGCAGGGCACCGGAAAAGAACGTGACTCAAGATGAAGCCGTTTGTATGTACCCTTATCAAATATATTCTATAATGAAATAAAACCGGAAAAGTGGATTTCTTATTGACCTATGTTTCTGAAAGTATATAAATTAAAATATTTTAAATTAGTTATGATCCACACTACATTCTGTTCCCATACAGAGAGGGCTCACTCCCCTGGGTCCCTGGCAGTTTGCTTATTGGCTCCTTTGGTATTACCATGACCAATACCTGATAGAAACCACTTCAGGGAGGGAGGACTTGGCTTAGTTTGTGGTGTCAGGGGCTTCAGGCCGCTGTCACTTGGTTCCAAGCATTTGGGGAGAACGTCATGGTGAGGGGAACAGATTGGAGAAGCGACTTCATTGTCTGATAATCAGGAAACAGAGCAAGAAGGAAGGGACCAGAGACATCAGCCATCCGGGGACCAACCTCAGTGACTACTCCTCTAGTGACGCTCAAGTTTCCAGAACTTACCACAATAGCCACACCAACTGGGGGCCAAGCATTCAAAGCCTGTGGGCAACATTTCATACACAAACACAACATATAAATCAAGCAGAGAGAGACATATATACATACACTCATATTTAAGATATGTACATACATAGTATTATTCTATATTTTATTAGTTATGAAGACAATGATAAGTTTTATATATTTAAGCCTACCATCACAACATTAAGTATATATTATATAGTAATTACTTATAAATAGTATTAACTAGCACTATTGCGGTAGTACCATATTTAAATGGCTCAGTATTAGCTTTACAGGTAGCATTTGTTAATTATTCATATAACACATAATGATGGCTTACCACTGCTCACCCCATCCTGGAGTCAGGGAGCTGACTTGTCTCTGCTTGTATGGAGGAAGCTGGAGAGAAGGATGTAGTTAGGATTCTCTATAACGGAGACATAAGAACAAATTTGTTTTCTAGAATCAAAAAACAAGTAGATATCTTAGCATACATTTGTTGAAAACTGTGGCGGTATTTAACTTCACTTTGAACTCAGATGAAATATAGTTAGTAATTCCTGCGTACCTGCACAGCTCCGCGGTCCGATGCATTCCGCCACCTAGTGGCCAGACAGCAGAACACAGTCCATCTTTCCCCTCAGCACTGTGTGTGGAGAAGGACCGCGATCTCTTATTCCATTGGGTGGTCTCTGCTGTGCAGGGGCATGTGCACAAGCTGACTGCTCAGGAAAGCCTTCAAAGGTTCCTGAAAGACCCTGACATCTATGCAGTCTTTGGAATCAGAAGAAGACTTTGTGTTTAAGGAGTGGCTTCCTCTCTTGAGGGTTCCCCCATCTGAGGCTGGAGTGGTGGGGGGCTGCCGGGCGGGAACTGAGGCAGCACACTCTGGCTCTCTTGCACGGGGAGGGGAGGCTCACTTCCATTCCAAGGACACATTTGTACCTCACGCCTGACACCAGCTTCTTCTGGGCACATGGCTGAGGACTGACCTCTTTTGCCTTTGGAATCTTCAGCCACGGTCCACAAATCTAGGGAGCATATGCCGTGCTCCCCATGTGGCTTGGGAGAAGACAGAATGACCCCTGTTCTTCCCTTCTGAAAGGAAGATGGTATGATCAACAGATCAGCATGCCCCCGACACACACACTGAGAAATCTTCCTCCCAAATTCTTTTTAAATATTTTTAAAATAATTTGTATTATATTTGTTTATTTAGTGGGCATGGGTGCAGGTGTGTGTACCATGGTGCACATGTAGAGGTCAAAGGGCAGCTGGTCAGACAGTCAGTTCTCTTTTATGCTGTGGGGCTCGAACTTGGTTCTTGGGCTTGGCAGCAAGCACCTTTGTCCACTGAGCCATCTCTCTAGCCTGTCTCTTTAAATTTTCTAACGCCTGACCTTGTATGTCTGTATGTGCATGAGGGAGTCTAAGGGACTTCCTGGGAGCCTTTTGTAACCTGTACCTTCACCTATGGAGCCTTTGAAATGCCTAACCTATTAGACCTTGGCTCAAGGTTTAATCTGGTTTCATCACCAATGCCGCTGTGACAAGCTTTAGATGGTTTCTTTGTGGGTCTGAATGTTGGGTTTCCCTCCTCTCTGCCATCCTTACCTTGGAATGGGATTAGATGTGTTCTGGTGTGGACACTGGATATTGCCACATCGCCTCCCAGAATGGACCAGCAGCGGAAAGAGGTACCCTCTGTTCCACTTCCCCACATCTGGACCCATCCTTTCACGTTCACCCGCACAGCAGCCCCCAGAACAGTAAATCGGCTGCCTTCTGTGAGGATGAAGCAGCAGCTGGTTAGAGATCAGAGACACTTGTCCAGGCTTTCGTGATGGCTGGTGGCACAGATAAGGGAAGAAGCCTCAGCTCTCCCAAGCCATCTCCTCCCGTTCTACGTGAGCCTTATCATCAGCACCCACTGGAGACGACGCTGAGAGAAGGCAAGAAAGTACTGCATGTTGTGTACAGTCTGCAGCGTGCAGAATGAGGGCCAGCTGCCGAGCCTAGGTCTGGACACTTGTGTGACTAGAAAACTGGCCATTTCCACAACTAGAGCTCTGGGCATCTTTTTTTTCTCCCAACACTGATTATTGGATCAGTACTCTCCACATACCATCCAGGTAAGTGCTAGTATGGAACACATTTAGTTATTGTGATGGTTAATGTTGATTGTCAACTAGTGATTTGGAATCACCATGGAAACAAATCTCTGGTCATATCTATCAGGGATTATCTAGATTAGGCTAACTGAAGTAAGAAAATTCATTTTAACCATGGGTGGCACCGTTCCATGGACTGGGATTTTGAACTCAGCAAATGAGCTGAGCAGGCAACCTTCTCTGCTTCCTGACGGCAGATGCAGTGCGATGAGCCGCCTCACGCTCTTGCCTGCCATGACTTCCCTGCCATGGTGGACTGAGCCCTTGAACAGTGAGCCAGAATAAACCCTCCCTTCCTTAACTTGCTCTAGTGACAGCAAGACAAGTAACAAATACATCCAAGCAGGATTAACATAAAAAAGAAGAGAAAGGGAAGTCCGGGACCCATCCTTCTCCATCCTCACCTCCCCAGCACAGGGTGGGAATGACAGGTGTTGAGGGCTTCCCTGGTGCTCCATAGTTCCCATCAACTTCTTTAGGGTCCTGGGATGAACATGCTTCAGCAAAGAAACAGGCTCCTAGACAAGGGAGGACTCAATCCTCTCTTCTTGTTGGTGAGTTACCATGGCAATAGGTGGGAGGGGTAGGCAGAATGGAAGACCCTAGAAAGAATTTGGTGATATCACTTTTGCTTATAACATAGCAGGCCACTTTCCAAACCTGAACTAGAAGTCAGAATGTCTCCCTGCCACGGGAAGGCTGATGTCACACGCTCTGTGATATTTTTGGACAAATGAGTTTCTGCATCTTTAAGATTACCAGAAGGCCCTCAGGTCATGGCCACTGGAAAGAAGAGTGGGCCTAGCCCAGCATGCTGCTCAGCTTCTCATGTGCCCCCATCACTCCCCCGGTGGTCCTCTGTTTTCCTGTGGTTCGTCTTACTCTAGTGCACACAGAAGTGGCAGGCTTAGATGTAACATGTCCGTTCATTGTCTGCATTTGCAGCGAGCCATGGGGGAAGCCAGACACATGCTGTGACATTCGGGCTCTGGAGGTCACCCTGTCCCCACCTTCAGTCATTGCTGGTTTGTACATGGCATTTGAAAACATCCTCAGAAACTGACTTTTCTCTCATCCTGGCAAGTTCACTCCCGTTCACCTTCCTTCCCGGGCAGAGGAAAATCCAGGGCTTGGGCCTCAGTGGAAAGCAGGGGAAGAATTCCCAGCATGCTCAGGGCAGCCAGACAGAAAGATATGGGGCTCAGGATAGCCAAGCAGCCACCGTATGGTTGACCACTCTAGAAATGTCCTGGCCTCTCCTGGCATGGCTGCACTGAAGCTGAGGGGTGGGTAGTTTTGGGGGATATCCGCCAGTGTGTTCCATGGACCACTGATGCCAGAGACTCCTCATTCAGAAAGCACTCAGTAGACTATATTAACTTACACCATGAGTCCAGAGCGAATGCTGAGTCTGGCTGCCCACCCATCTTCCGTCTTCTCTCCCCTCTCCCTCCTTCCCTTCCTTCCTCTGAGCCAGGCACACCCTCAGGCTAGCGAGCTCCCCCTGTCATGGAACTGTGATTGGAGATGGTGACAAAGAGGCAGAAAGGGTACGAGTCAGGCAGGTGAGCAAGGATGGAGGCTAAGCCTAGCACTTGGGTGAGGCATTCCAACCATCCCATCTGTCCTTCTTGAGCCATGCTGCCAGCCCAGAGACTGAGAGCACACCCTAGGGAGACAGCTTCCTCCAGATCCCTTTTGCTAGCAATGGGGGTTTTGTTTTGTTTTATTATTTTTTTCTTTCTTTGTTTTTCAATACTGAGAATCTGGGACTCTAGCTCAGGGCCTTGCATGCTAAGCAAGCACTGTCCCACTGTGTTGTATCTGCAGCCCTCTCTCTTACAGATTAGAAGCAGATTTACCCAAGGTCAATGTGACCTTCTTAGGGACAGTATCAGCTACCCTGTTTGCTTCTCTCTAAAATGAAAGTACTGTGCCTTTAAATGATAAAATTGTGCACTCTTATTATAGCAAACTCGAGAAGAGAATCAGCTGCTCCTACTACCCCAAAATAGCACAATTGCTTCTTAGTGTATATCCTTCCTATATTTGCACTCTATCAGTCAATTTTTAGATCCACTTCCCTGGTTGACATTTTTGTATGTATCAAGCTATATAATTTTTTGTGTATTTTCCCATTATAGTTTGTTATAAATAACTTGTGTCTATAGTATGGTGATAGATACTGTGTGTCCTTGACTAATACTCTCACATTGATGATTAGGATGGTGATGATGACAATGGACCTGGTGAGAAGGATGGATGTTGATGGTGATGACAGCAGTGGGGGTAATGATGACTGATGGTGATGGTGATGATGATGATGATGGTGATGGTGATGATGTTGATGGTTATGGATGTTGATGATGATGATGGTGATGGTAGTGACACTGATGGTAATGGTGGGGATGAGTGATGATAAGATGGTGGTGGTGATGGTGACGATGACAGCAATGAGGTCTGCGATGACAATGGTGATGGTGATCTGAGTGATGCTGATGATGGGAGGCGGTGGTTGATGATGACAGTGATAATGGTGGCGATGATGTTAGGTGGTAGTAGTGGTGCTGCTGCTGACGGTAATGAGAAATAGGACGATGCTGGTGATGCTTTTGATGGTGATGATATATGGCAATGCCACATAGAAGAAAAACTCTTGGTGTGATTTACCCAAGAGTGGCCCTGACTTATTCAGAAGAATTTTGGCCTCTTGTGTCCTAATCTAAGAGCGTAGTCCCAGAAGAGCCTAATATGAAAAATAGAAACAGGAGAAGTCCTGAACATCCTCTCTCTGGATTGCGCAGCCCAGCAAATATGGTAATGAAAAGAAGTGAGGAACTTTTGTCTCAGTCTGCTACTGTAGTCTCCAAGAAGAAAAAACTGGTTTTGTGGCCTTGCTGACTCAGAACACCACCCAAAGCCACAACCTGATGTTAACACACTGTATCTACATGTTGTTTCCAACATATTGGGGTACTGACATTGCTTTCAATGCCTTGCTGCTTTCATGGTTAGACCTGCTCAACACCCCCCAACACATACACACACACACACACACACACACACACACACACACACACAATTTTCTGAGTCAGGGACATGGTAGATAGGGATCATGGATCATGGTACATTTAAGGCTGTGTGCAGGAATTACTTACATTGGAAGTCCAAAGTATAGTAAGATTGACTACAATATTTTTCTTAGAGGCCAGTTAATCCTGAGCAGGTTGGATGTGCTGTATGTGAGCAGAAAGAGTACATTGTAATAAACACCCATAACTCACTTAGAGGCCTCACTTACTGAGTACTGTCCCCCACAGTGTCCCCTCTGAGCCGCTTTCACCATCATTTCACCAGGCTCCAAGTTTTCCTACTGTGAGGAATGCCTTTCGGATTCTTCCCCTCCCTCAGGGCTCTGCTGGCCCCTTCTTGCTGTCCCCGCTCCCACCTCTGCCACCCTGGGCTCTCACATCAGCTCCCAGGACCCGAGTCATCTCTTCAACCTTGGCAAGGCCGGTATCATCACCTTCAGCTGAACCTGCCTTCTTTCCTTCAAACCGAATATTTAGCACCCCGAGAATGTGCCTGTGTTCTCACTCCTCTGGTGGCACTATCTGCCATGTCCCAAACTGAATTAATCTATTCCCTTAACCCTGGCGCCCTTCCTTCTTACTACTCGACCCAGGAATGTAGGCCTCTCAGCCCCTCTTTTTTACCCACCACACAGGCTCAGCAAGCTGCCAATCCCAGTGACTTGCAAGCACCCACTCACTCCAGGTGCTTCAGGAGGCTGTGCTCATAGACTCCAACACTCTCGACAACCTGAAGAACTGACTGGTTATCACCATTGTTTGATTTCCTTCCAGAGAGGTTAGTTGCCTTTCTGAAAGTCACACAGCAAAGAAGCAAAATCTTCACCCCCATACAAGCATTTCAGAGATCATCCTCACAACTCTACTTTTCTAAGACATGAGGATTCCACCTCCCAGGAGGCCATGGCACATGTCTCCACCAGGTGCTATCCCCCACCTGGCTTGTGCCTGCAGTTATCACTGCTGGCACCACCGTAGCCATATTATTCTTTCTCCAAGCAGACTAAGGAAGCTTTCTTATCTCCGAGCCTGACCAGGTCACACTCCTTAGATGCCTTAGTGCTCTTAGGAAAGCAGGTCCTTCGTGCCGTGCCCAGGCTTGCTCAGCAGCTGTGGGTCTCTCTCCAGCACCATGTTTCTCTGTGTCCACCTCTGAGCTTCCCACTGTCTCCATCACAGCGTGCTCCCTTCCTGAGGGAAGTGTGCCTTCAGTACCGGGTCTAGCCTCTGGTCCCTCCCATGCCCCTCCTCTACCAGGGCATTCCCCTTATCCCACCGACTGGTTTCCAGCCCTGTCTGTAAGATCAACATCACGTTCGCCCTGCCTGGGCCGTCACCTAGCACAGTTGGTACTCAGTACCGTCAGGTGTAGTGAGCCTCAGTAAACACACAAGTGGGTATTTGAGCTTGTTTTTCCCTGAGACCTCTTCCTGGCAGAGAGACTGTAGTCAGAGCTTTGTCCTTTGGGCTGAGCCCAGAATCATGAGCATTTGTTTCTTGGGGGCAAATGCCCAGGGGTGGAGTCATCCAGTTAAGGGACAAGAAAGCCTTGATGTCTCCTGACATAATTTGAAAAAAACAAAAAAACAACAACAAAAAAAACCCTCCAAAATTACAGTGGCAACGTGGTAGGCTTTTTCTTTTTTAGCAAATGACTCCTTTATTCCCTTTAAAGTATCTTCCTGGCGGAAGGCGCCCAAAGCTATTTTTTACCTAAAGGCTGTAAACCTCCTCAGCTCAAAGGAGAGCACCAGGAAGTGTGAGGAAGCTGTCTGCCAGGCTCACCAGCCTGGCCCCACCAGGCCCTGAGCCCTTGCCTATTTCTGGGTCATTCGGAAAAAGTATGTTTAAATTGTGTCCCAGACTAAGATGTGGATTTGGGAGAAGAGCTAAGTATTATGGGAAATGTGAATGAACCATGCTGTCTTTTCTTTCAAAGAGTTAAATAAAACAAAGGAAGCTCCATCTTTAAAGAAATTAGTTAGGATGCCATCTGGCAGATGTCCTCTCCTCTCTCTCTGAGTCAACATTTTTCTGAGATCAAAGTGCCCTTCTGCAGAAGTAAAACTTTACCCTTGCCAAAATACTTAACTTACATGGTCATTTTCTTGAGACCCCAGGCACATTTCTCTCTCTCTCTCTCTCTCTCTCTCTCTCTCTCTCTCTCTCTCTTTCTTTCTCTAGACAAGGTTTACTCTGTGTAACAGCCCTGGCTGTCCTGGAACTCTCTCTTCAGACCAGGCTGGCCTCGAACTCAGAGGTCTGCCTGCCTCTGCCTCCCGAGTGCTGGGATTAAAGGCGTGTGCCACCACCGCCCGGCTCCCAGACCCGTTTCTAACAGCAGTGAACATCTTTTTTCTGTTGTTTGCTTGTTTGTTTGAGACAGGGTCTCAATAAGTAGCTCTCACTGTCCTGGAACTCATTATGTAGACCAGACTGTCTTTAATTCAGAGATCTGTCTGCCTCTGCCTCCTGAATGCAGGCATTAAAGGTGTGTGCCACCATGCCCGGCTTCGGTGAACATCTTTAAAGTTCTAAGAAACCAGGAAGCAAAACCAAGAAACTGCAGATGTTAGGAGAAGTCAGTGCGGTTGTGGGCTTGGGAGACAGGGTCATCGAGCTCGCAAATGTTCCACACAGACACACTTTCCCGAGTCTGTCTACTTTACTTCTTAGAGACCTCCAGAGGGCTGGAGAGGCACCATTTCAGGATGTGTCAGGGAGGATATTCCCAATAAGTGAAGGACCCACCTCCCCAGTAAGGCCTCCTCCAGCAGCTGAGCCCCTGAACCCAATGGAAAGATGGAGGGTGAGTCTGCTCTGCCTCAGCAGCGCCCCCTATCTTCTGTGGTGGGTTAAGGCTCCTACCTCTCAGGCCTTTGAGCTTGAACTGGGTCTTAGGCCATCTGGTCCATCTACTGGTTCTTAGAACTAGCCATTTGTATTAGGATCTTGCTGGTTCTCTTTGCATTAGATCCTGGGTCTTCTCAACCTCCATGATGATAGGTTCCAGCCCATCTTTACAAAAAAACCTCTATTTCTCCATATCCTGGTTTTCTGAGGAACCCTCACAGGCATAGTCTTTCTTTAGACAAATCCTACAGGAAAATCTACCCTGCACATGTGTGGTCATTGCTGCTCTAGCTGAAGCAGCCAGAAGGGCAGAGTGACCCAGAAACACTCCCCCATGCTTGTCCTGCTAGCACCTCATCCTCTTGCTGTCTCTGGCTGCCTCCAGCTACCCTTCTAGGGTCTACTGTCTTAAATCTACCTCTGCAGTAAACAGAGGCCCAGAGGGGACAGGGCCTCATGACCCATCTTGCCCAGCTCAAGATGACTCTCTGGAATCCTGTCTTCAAAAACACTTAGAAGCTGCTTTTGCTAAAACAGTCCTGACTCCTCACTTGGGCTCAAAGGAAGTAACCACAGAATGAAAGCCTGGCCTCTGTGCCTGCATTCCGCCTTCTGGTCCCTTTCCTCTGGGTTACCTGCTAACTTCTTCATGTAGGCACGCTGGTCACTCAAGCAGGGCCTGTGAAGAAACTGGTGATTCCAAACTTACCTCATCTTCCCTTTCCAGTCTGAAGCCACAGAGAGCAGAGTACAGGACACATCTTACTCTCTGCTTTTTATGGTGTCCCATCCCAGACTCCACACAGGCCCCACAAGGCCAAACTTGCATTACCCTTGACTCCAAACAACAGAGCCTTAGGGAACACACACTACCAATGAACTGAGGGGGAGGCTACCCTGGTGCAGGAACCACTGTCTTCTAAGAAGCAGCTTGTCTCCTCAAGCAATACGACCTCTGCTGACCACCCAGTCAGGTCAGAACTGAGGCAGACCTCCAAAAATAGACATCCTGACCTAGACTGTAATTACACATATATCTTGTCCTTCCCTGCCCAGCACTCTCTCTGTTTTAACCTAAAGCTCAGGCTTGGGGTCCCTGGACCCCTTGATCTGCTCTTCCTCTGCAGCCATATTGATTAAATCTCTGGTCTTCACCACTGTGAGACTCTGGTGTATCGTGACAGGAAGCCCAGACTCCCAGAGCCTGTGATGATCACCTTTGTGTGTGTGTGTATGTCCTAAAATCCATGTGTGTGTGTCACATGCTGTCTCTAAGGAGGACCTTAGAGGCTGGTTTCCCCATGCTCCACCAGCCATGGGTCTGTCCTTGCTATTTGCTTTTTAATAAAATGTTCCATTTTGAGCTCGAGAGAGAGCTCAGCAGTTAAAAGCACTTGCAGCTTTTGCAGAGGACCCAAGTTCTGTTCCAGAACCTACTAGCTCCAGCAGATTCAATAACCTCTTCTGCCTTTAGTTTTTCTTTCCTTTCTTGGACTTTTTGGGGGTTTCTATTCTATTATTTCCAGAAGTAGATGTTAATTTTTCAGTTATCAAATTCACTGATTTTTAACATTATTCCAGCTATTACCATGCACTTGATTATTTTCTATCTATTACACTGCATTTTAAGTTGAATGCCTCATTTATATGCATTTGGTTTAGTTTGCCATCACAGCCTCCTACAGTTGTTGCCATAATGTTTTCCCATTTTCATTAATTTCTTTTTCATTTGTAATTGTAACAACAACTTTTTCCTTAAGATGAAAATTATTCAAGAGTATTTTTACAGTTATTAGCAAATTTTAATCATATTTTTGTGGCTTTATTACATTCATGAGATTTTTTAAAAGGATTTATTTTATCTGTATGAGTGTTTCACCTTTATGTGTGTATGATATACGTGCCTGTGGAGGTCAGAAGAGGGCATTGGATCCCCTGAAACTGGAGTCATGGGTGGCTGTGATTCACCATGTGGGTTACGGGAACTGAACTTAGGTCCTCTGCAAGAGCAAGTATTCTTAAGTACTGAGCCATCTTTCCAGTCCTCTCCTGAGATTTCTGAGCTTCAAGGATAAGAAACTCCAGCTTCTGGGGAGTGTTGTGGAATATTTAACTATGTAAAGATGTATTGCATTTGTTTATGCTGCAGAAAATTACTTTAACTGTGTAAAGATGTGTTACATTTGTTTATGCTGCATTTATTTAATTATGTAAAGATGTGTTGCATTTGTTTCAACTTGCTTGCCTAAGGCACCTGATTGGTGTAATAAAAAGCTGAACCAGGACTGGAGAGATGGTTCAGCCGTTAAAGGCTAGGATCACAACCAAAAAGCTGAACGGCCAATAACTATGCAGGAGAGGGATAGGTGGGGCTGGCAGGCAGAGAGAATAAGTAGGAGGAGTAATCTAGGCTTGAAAGAAGAGAGAGAGAAGAAGGAGAAGAGAACAAGGGAGAAAGAGAGGGACATGCCCAGGGCAGTAGCCAGACAGCCAGACATGGAATAGAACATACAGAAAGAAAGGTACAAAGCCCCAAGGCAAAACATAGATGAAGAGAAACAGGTTAAGTTACAAGAGCTAACAAGAAACAAAAACAAGATAAGGCCTAGCATTCATAGCTAAGAATAAGTCTCCATGTCATGATTTGGGGGCTGGCGGTCAAAGAAAGCCTGTTACATTTGTTGCCGAATGTAACAACGTGGGGCTCAAATGTAGCAGGCTTTTTCTTTTGGACCACCAACCAGCTCCCAAATCATGACACAGAGACTTATTATTAGTTATGAATGCTCGGCCTTATCTTAGCTCTTTTTAAAATCTGTTTCTCTTTATGTTCTGCCTCGGGACTTTTTTAATGCAACACAAACAAATATAACACACCTTTACACAGTTAAAGTAATATTCCACAGCACAAACAAATGGAACACATCTTTACATAGTTAAATATTCCACAACAGGGGAGGACATCACATTTCTCACATATAGAGGTGCCTTTTGCCCACCCCAAGATGTCAGACCTTAAAGCCTGAGCTGCAGGTTACATGGCGAAGGGGAATTGCAGTTGCTAGTTGGAGGGCCTCTGTATCAACCCATTTTCTAAGTCATCACAAAATGTCTGAGGCTGAGTAATGTATAAAGTAAAGAGGTTTACTTAGCAGTGTTGAGGTTAATAGTCCAAACTGCTAGTCACCAGCTCTGTTGAGGGCTCCAGAGTGAGCACAGGGTGCCAGAGATTAAGAAGGGGCTGGTCTTGTTCTTTTACCATCACTGTCTTTCAAGAACTAACCAGGGTGTTGGAAGAACTTTTTAATCCTCTCCAAGGGTAGCATCTCCAGTGACCTAATGACTCAGGAGGCCACATCTCTTACAACTTCCTCCTGCCCCACAACATGGCCACACCAAGGATTAAGCATCCAATACATATATGAACTTGGTGGATAGACGACATCCAAACCACAGCAGCCTTAAATTTTGGGGGTTACACGTGTAACCACTGGGTCCAATATACTCACAGGGTCTCCAACAGTGGGAAGATGGCAGCAAAGAGGTCAGAGGGAGTGACCACAGAAGTAAGGTCCATATGCTACTTGAGAAAGACAAACCTGTAGTGGCCTTTGAACAAGGTCTCTGCCTGTGGGCATGAAGCAGAGCATATGGGCTGTTTCTAACATGTGGACAGGTGGGGGACACAGTTTCTCCAAGCCTCCAGAGGACTCAGCCCACCCCACCCCTGTGTCAGACATCCGCAGAACCATAAGATTATAATGTGCTCTGTTTCAAACTGCCCAGGTCTGTTTATTATTTGTTTGCCATGTCTGCCACAGGCACTAATGCACACTGTGGAAGACAGAATCAGAGTGGCCCTCAGGTTTTTAGCTGTGGCTTAGAGTGAAGCTCAGGGATCTCTGAGGAAAAAAGGCTACGGGCCTGCCTAAGACTCCATTTAGTACAGCAGAGAAGACAAAGGTCATCGTTTCTAAAGAACCCATATGTCCTCCCTACCCATCTTCTCCAAAACATGGTAACTTCTGGGTTTTGTTTGCTTGCAACTTTACTGAGCTAGACTTTGCATCCTCTCAAGATCACCTGGTGAAAGTGTGCACTCGGTGGTTTCAGCGTATTCTAGAGTGTGCCACCGTCACTACTAATTTTAGATGGTTTTTCTCATCTCTCCAAAGAAACCTCATTTGCCAGGGCTGCCATGACAAAATACCACAGGCGTGTGGTTAAACAACAGCTGCCTGTTTTCTCACAGTTCCGTAGGCTGGAAGCACAAAGAAAGGTACCAGCAGTGTTGTATGTGTCATGGGCTCATGTGTTTGAACACTTGGTCCCAAATTGGAAGATTGTGGAATTTGCAGGAGATCTTGCTTGCAGGAGGAAGTGGGTCACTAGTCATGGGCCACTTCCTGTCCACTAAGAGTGTCATTAGCATCTGAGCATAGAGCTGTCTGTAACTCACCTACCTGATGTTTCCACTGCTGTATTTGAAAAATGCCTTGATTTATGACTTTCTTTTGTTCTGCAACCCTAAGTATTTATTTATTTTTATTTTATGTGCATTGGTATTTTGCCTGCATGTCTGTCTGTGCCTAGGTATTGGATCCCCTGGAAGTGGAGTTACAGACAGTTGTGAGCTGCCACGTAGATGCTGGGAATTGAATCCAGGTCCTCTGGAAGAGCAGCCAGTGCTTTTAACCAGAGCCATCTCTCCAGCCCTGCTTTGCAACTCTAAAAGCTTCTTGAAACTGTTACGGTGTTAGAGCATGGTATTTGGGGTAAGCTGAACCTGTGTTCCTGGGCCAAACTCACTCATATTTGGCTCCAGAATAAACTCTCTTATTCCCTTTGAGCTGACAGCTTTGTTTTTGAGCTGACAACAGAAAAGTATGCCATTTTTTAAAATCCTAGCTAAGTGTCTCTTCTGTTTTTTTCTGCCTCTAATTAATTTCTGAAATGTATTTTTTTGTCATAAGAATTATTTTTTAAACTCAGATTGCTCTCCTTCAGTGTCTTCCAGACTTGGGATGGCAAGATGGCTCAGTGGGTAAAGCCATTCAATTTGCTGCACATGAGTGAGACCTTCCCTTTGCAGCCTTCAGCCCTTTGAAACTCAGCATTAATCTACTGACAAGGTCAGAGCCCTGTGGCCCAGTGACTCCCTCTGAGGTCCTGTTGCATTGGGCACTAAGTTCCCAAAACATACTCTTTGGGAGACACATTGAAACACCATGACAAGGCTCCTCCAGAACTTCTGGACAGTCTGCCCCCCCCCCCCCCAATGTAGTTGGCCTTATCTTCTTAAATGGTGGAAACTCTCAGCTTAGCTCCAGGCAGGACTGCAACAGCCATGCGTTTCAGTCTCTCCTCAAGACCCACAGCTCCTGCAGGACAGCCACCCCAGGTTCCCTCCCACCACACCAGTCTTGCTTCCCCTCAAGTGTTCCCTGTCTTGGTATTTTCCCAAGAAGGGCAGGCAGCAAGGCCCTGTTAGGAATTACCCACCTTCAAGCTGTGCAACATACTCTTAAGGAGAGTCACCAGAGGAGTGGAGGAACTCAAGAAAGGAAGAGTCAAAATAGAAATCCTAGAGCCGGGCAGTGGTGGCGCACGCCTTTAATCCAAGCACTCGGGAGGCAGAACCAGGCGGATCTCTGTGAGTTCGAGGCCAGCCTGGTCTGCAGAGTGAGATCCAGGACAGGCACCAAAACTACACGGAGAAACCCTATCTCAAGATATATATATCCCAGGCTAACCTCAAGTTTTGAAGGCAAAATGGATCAAAGATAATTTTTATTTCTTGACAGAACCAGAACATAAGCACCCTTTGTGGTCCTTCCCTGCCAACTACAGCAAGTCCTTCCCTGGAAAAGGAGACAGGTATTGTGGGAAAGGGAAAGTGAGCGTCTCCACATCACTCAGTGAATTCATGAAATTAGCAGTTCAGGTCCTAAGGAGGTCTCTCCAATCTGTTTTTTTCATCAGAGGGCTCCATGAGCTGCAGGAAGGGCTGGGGGAGAAGAGACAGGGGCCACTCCCATCCTCTGTTGTGTCTTGTTTCCCTGTGCAGGATGCTGATCTTTGTCTAAACCAACTCGAGGGTGCCTGCAGCGGCGAATGCTCCACGCTTAATGCCATGGGAGCTCAAACCTCTCCAAGTTCTTCATCCAATAGGTGGGAATCCTAAAGCCAACTTACAGGCTGCTGAGGACCAGTTGAGGCCCCCAGTCAGTAAGAAAAAGACTCTTTCCCACATTTCTCATCACCCCTACCTGGCCCTCCCTTTTCCT
>CABHPP010147209.1:378-49908 GCA_902168425.1 Peromyscus attwateri
AAAAAAAAGAAAAATGACTAAAAAATCAGCTTAGCAGACAGATTATATAAATAATCATATGACAATATATGACAATTTCCTTCTGGTGTGCCCAGGACATGAGCTACATAAACATATGCCATGTTGCTTTATCAGATCAGAAAAAGAAATAGTCAATTACATTTCAAAAAGTGATGTCCTTTCCCTTTCCCATTCAGAAAAAGAAACTTAAAGATGAATTTCTGTTGTGAATACAGAAACAATTCTCAACAAAAATTTAAAAATCGAACCCAGTATAAGAAGATTATAACTAAAGTTACCTCAAATATTTTTGGTGGTCTAATATTCAAACTGTGAATTTGCCAACTTAAAGAAAAGAAAAGAGCAAAACTCACTAGAACACGTTAGAGGTGGGAAACTGTGATAAAATTTAAGTTCAATGAGAATAACATCTCATAAACTAGCATTAAAAGATGAATTATATAGTTTTAGTACAAATATTTACTAAAATTAAAAAATTTTGGCTGGCAACACACCCAATAATATACTACAAATTTTCTTCTTATATAGAACACAGTTGCTGATAATACTTCCTTTGGATGCTGTAAAAGAAGCCCCAGATATGTAACTGTTGAAATAACTGAAACAATCTTTGGATTATTCACAGACAATCTGTTTGTCTATGCACAAATCTCAAGAAGTGATCTTAAGTATGTGTAGAAAGTGTTTTGCTACAAGATTGATATTTCAAGTATAACTTACATTCAAGGAAAAGAAATTGTATATAGAATAAATTATCAATAATGCGTTTATCAAGGCATACAAAACTACATATCTAGGTAAAACTTCCAACAGCTGATGGCGTAGAATTCTACACCGAAAAATATAAAGCATACCTGGAATAAGTTACAGGATTAAATTTAACAAGATATACCATGACAATGCTCTGGCCAAATCAATAGTATTAAAACAACAATTTACTTATTTTATTTTGACAATGTAGATTAAATGTAATAGTACAGACTGACCTAAAGTATCCATGAATGACACAGTTTATCAAGAATATATAGATAAGATGAATACTCCAGCATGTAGGTCCCATAACATCCTAATCTATTGTTATAGTAGTAGATAAAGAGGGTGGGACCAAATGTAGCAGTTATCTAGAAGAACAAACATTCATAACCTAAATAGGTCTACCAATAAAATATATATATATATATATATATATATATATATATATATATAATCATATATCATATGTAGCATAGAGCATTCCGTTACTCCAACACTCCATTTCTGTATTGTTACTGATGATAGTGAAGCTTAGTTTCTGTGACTAGATGACTAAGATCATTATCCTGCATCTCTTAAAAACACTTTGATCATTTAATTCTCAATGGCAACTTCATTCAGTTCTTTTAGGATAGTACAAAATCTCACTGAAGATTTGGTGGGAAGTGATGAAATTGTTCATGTATGTACATATTTTCTTTCCTGTTATTCACTTAGACAATCCCATGTTTCTTTTTTTGTTTTGTTTTGTTAGCACCCAAGTTTGGTAAACTGAGCTATTTCATTCACTAAGACAATGTAAACTAACCCCAAACTTGATTACCTCATATAACAATAAAATGTATTTTTCTTTTAAAATTCTATGTTGAGCTAACTGTGGGGATGATGCTTAATTTATTCACATGAATGTTAGATACATGCAAGGCTGGGCTAGAAAAATTGAGTCTCACTCAGTCAAGCATTTAGTTCCTGGTGTGAAAATACTAAACAGGTTTGGGGAATGAGTTCCTTAGACGTTTTGCTTTGTCTCAGTTTGATTTCCCTGCATGATCTTCTTAGCAAGCCAGATTTAGAATGTATACCTGGCATCTAAAGCTTCAAGGCCTTTTGGAAAAAGATAAATCCAGCAGGAACATCTATTATCATCCTGTTCAACATAAAAAGGCATGGTGTCCTTTCTCCCTTATTTCATGGGATTATGTTAGCTTCTCACTGTTGCCATAGCAATGACCTACAAACTAGGCAGCTCATAACAATGGAAATTAATTTTCTCACAGTCAGAGGGCAAAGAAATCTAAAATCAATGTGTCTGCCAGGTAATGTTTCCTCCAAAACCTGGTGAGAGTCTACCTTGTCTATTTCTAGCTTCTGATCACTTGCAGTCAGCATTTCTCAGTTTGTGGATGGATCATTTCAATTTTTCAAATTTGCATGGTATTCCCCAGGCATTTATATTTCTGTCTTCAAACAACCATCATCATGCATGTTCACTGTCGATGCTGGAGTAAGCTACCCATGGTATTTTAATACAACCTTATATTTTTCTTACTTGTAAAGGCACTTTTTCCAAATGAGTAAACATTCTCAAACATTGGAGTATAAGATTTCAAAATCCCTCTTGCATTCCTTCTCATTGTGCTTATTTGGGTGAACATTTCCATTCAAAATTTTCCTTCTTTGATTAATCTTCTTTTTTTTACTGTCCCTCTTACTTAAAGACATATTGAAATGTGTCTTTTAAAACCTATTCATTGTGTCATTTCTAGAATTTTTTTTCAGTTTAGCCTTCATGAGATCTGAATATAAGAATATAACCTTTAACAAACAAATTGAACTTTTGAAAGATATGTATTTTTATTTTACTATTTCATTTTAGGTAATATTCATCAGGACATTCTTAAGAAGTTCCTCAAAAAGAGACAAAAATCCTTTCAATGTCAGAACGTTGCTGAAGTTTCTTTAGAATTAAAAAGAGCTGATTAATATATTAAGTATTTTAATGAAGATATATCTGATTGATTATGTATGGCAAACATCTTGTTTATGCTGAAATTTAGTAACTTATTTCAATTCTAGTCTGATTTAGTAATATCTTAACATATTCAAAAAGATGTTTAGACCTAACTACTTGTCTACGTAGCTTCCATCATCATGGTCAAATGTCTGATATGATTGCACCAATGGTAGAAACTCTAAATTTTTCTATGGGTCATGCACTAGGTCACAGAATTAATGGGATTAGATTATCCTCTCTCTACACGGACCCTATCTGAACGCTCCCCAGTTTGTATCAAACTCTCATCCATCTTCAAGCCAATTCTAAACTAGGATTGCCGTTATTTCTTCAGGCTTTTAATTCATAGTGACTTAAAAGAAAAACTTTGTGTTTAATTCTTAGAACAAAGAGGACTTTGAGTTATCTGAGAATTTAATGTACAAAGACTTATAGGAAATGCAAAACCCAATCTTTTCCTTCTTCGAAGTGGGAATGCTTTATCTCATTGTGATTTAAGGAAAAGCAAGCTCCAAAGAGAAAGGCCATTTCACTTTTTGTAGGTGAAAAAAAATCTTGGAATTGGAGAATGGTTGTTTCTTTACTTGGAAAAATTAAACTTGCCTAAATCTTTCCTCGCAGTTACTGCCAGTGGTAAATCAATCTATTGAACCATAATTTAAAAAAATGCATAGATTGCAAAAACAGAGCAGGGTCATTTTGGAAATGACCTAAATTCAGCAGTGACTGCACCCCAGATATTTTATAATTGGAAAGCAACAACAACAACAGTCACAAAAACTGGTGCCAGATTAAAAGATGTGGCATAATTCACAAAGCCCAGATGGCATCAGCCTTCTGAGGAGGACTTAGGTCCACTGAAAGGTAGCAATGCTTTTATCAAATATATAACTACTTCACTTCTTTTTTTTTGGGGGGGGGTTTTTCGAGACAGGGTTTCTCTGTGTAGCTTTGTGCCTTTCCTGGAGCTCACTTGGTAGCCCAGGCCGGCCTCGAACTCACAGAGATCCGCCTGCCTCTGCCTCCCGAGTGCTGGGATTAAAGGCGTGCGCCACCAACGCCCGGCCTACTTTACTTCTTATAATCAGGTGAATGGGTTATTTAAGTGTGTATGTAAGGTGTAAATACTGTGTAAAGAATGTAAGGGTCCTAGCAGTTCACAAGCTTGCAACAGGGATCATTATTTACACCATGGAATGTCATATCACAATGTATGACATCATACTCAAAGAAAGTACAGAATTTTTTTTTTTTTTTTTTTTAGAAATGATATTGTAATCTCCGGTAAAGCAAAAGAAACAATTATAACATGTATGTTAATATAGCAGATGCTTAAAACATAGCTGAAAAGAACTTGAACAGCAGTATCAATAATTCAAAAAGTTAAGTGAAAAGGAAGATTTTCAAGTAATAATTTTTACTTTAAGCCTATAAAACATGCAAAATAATAAAATATCGATAGGACTTAAAAACTGTGTTTGTATTTACCACTAACATACATGTGCACCTATGTTTAAGTAGGGAGAGAGAAAGGAAAACAGCTTTGAGTAAGCCTTGAGCTGTTACTGAACCATGAGCACTCACTTCATGTTGTTTTAATGGAAAAGTAAAGAGAAATGCTAACTACTTCAGAATTCCATAAGGTTTTCCAAAACATTTTCAATGGTAGCCATCAATTTATATGTATGAAAATAAAATACTCAATGAAAATATATAAATGTTAAAATCTGAATTTCCAGGTATTTTTTACCCGAATCAACACAACTCCATGTTGCCA
This sequence comes from Peromyscus attwateri, assembly GCA_902168425.1. NCBI lineage: Eukaryota > Metazoa > Chordata > Mammalia > Rodentia > Cricetidae > Peromyscus > Peromyscus attwateri. Next base: position 4,944 of record CABHPP010147209.1, read on the forward strand.
GGCCATTAATTGGAACACACAATATTCCTTATGAAATTGCTGCCCAATTATGTTAGAAGTACAACGAGTGTCTCTTAAAGTTGGTGACCTTTAAAAGATATGAAGGGACATGGCAACACAAAATACATGAGAGAACAAAAAGAAGAAAGTTTTTCTTGGTGTAGTGAGGGAAAATAATCCTAGTTCTCCATTGCACAGGATGCTGTCCTCTTTATAGAAACAAAAATCTTTGCTGAGTGTCTTAGTTCATGATGTAGTCACATGCTAGTTCTAGTTTACCTTGAAATACCAGAATGGCAGGTTAGACGTCATCAGGTAATTGTAAATATTCTGCAAATCTTTTAGAGTACATGTTTATTCCTTTCATGATCATAGATCTAGAAAACCATGCCCGCAGGACTCAAAACTGTATCAGTGCTTCTTGATTTATACGTTATATGGAAAGGAAAGACACAAACGAACAATTAGGACATTCTGTGGCTTCCTAGTTGGAGACTAGGTTAATAGGTACTATTTGAACAGTTCCACCTATCAATAAAATATCATTTTAACAAGACAAAAATATCTTGATAAAACTCATTTGTATGGTGATATTTTATTTGTACTAAAATGTTATTTGTATGTTAATAAATAAAGTTGCCCGGGGGTCAGATCTATTATCAAGCGGTAGGAAAGCAGGGAGGTGGTGGCATATGCTTGTACTCCCAGCACTTGGTAGGCAGAGCTAGGTAAGTCTCTGTGTGTTCAGGGATACAGCCAGCATTGGATACACATGCCTTTAATCTCAATACCAACCATAGAACACCTGGAGGTCTATACAGACAGGCAGTGACGAGGCGGCCATGTGGTTGGGTTTACAACCAATGAGAAGGCAGAACAGAAAGTCTATATAAAGACTTTAACACAGGAAGTAGCTCTCTTTCAGAGAGGTAGGACCACCACAAGAAGAAGGGTAAGGTTTTTGTTCTTAGCTCTGACCTCTTGGCTTTCTTCTTTGCATTGGTTCTGTGTTTCTTACTTGATAAGACGGTTGGTTACATCTACACATTTGTTTATAAACCATCTATGTTACAGAATTTATCAGTTTTATTATATATTTCTTGGGTAGCTTCGATTGAATTTATCAGAGGAATGTACAGTAGCTTAGATATGGGGATTCACTTATATTTTTATCTTTTTAAAAATTATTTTCTCATATATTACATTCAAACTGCATTTTCCCCTCCCTTCACTACTCCCAGTTCCTCCTTCCCACCTTTCCTCTCCCTCAGATCCACTCCTCCTCCTTTCCCTTCAGAATAGGGCAGGCCTCTCAGAGATACCAATCAAACATGGCATGCCAAGTTAAAATAAGACTAGGCATATCCCCTCATATTAAGGCTGGATGAGGCACCCAATGAGAGGAAAAGAGTCCCAAAATCAGGCAAAAGAATCAAATAGCCCCTGCTTTGACTGTTAGGGGTCCCACAAGAAAACCAATCTACACCACCATAACATATATGCAGAGGACCTAGGTCAGATCCATACAGGCTCCCTGGTTGTCAGTTCAGTGTCTTTGAGCCCTTGTGAAATCTGATTAGTTGATTCTGTGGCTCATTTTCTTGTAATATTCTTGACCCCTCAGGCTCTTACAATCCTTCCTTCCCCTCTTCTGCAGGGTTCCCTGAGCTCTTGCTAATGTTTGGCTGTGGGTTTCTGCCTCTGCTTCAATCAGTTGCTGGATGAAGCCTCTCTGAAGATGCTTAAGTTGGTTCCTGTCTACAAGTATAGCAGAGTATAATTATGAATCATTTAATTGACTTTTTTTTTGCCAGTCCTGTTTGGTTCTATCCTGTGTCTCTGGGCTACACAGACTGGTTCTGGCCATCCAGCCAGAGTCTGGTGTGAGATTCCTCTGCTGGCATGGGTCTTGGCCATTCCCATGAGTTCTTTACCACCTTTACCCTAGCATATGCTGCAGTCAGGACAAATTGTAAGTTGAAGGTTTTGTGGCTGGGTTGGTGTCCCAATCCCACAACTAGAATCTTTGACTTGTTATAGAAGGGGGCAGTTCATGCTCCTTATCCTCCATTCCTAAGTGTCTTAGCTATGGTCAATCTCATGGATTCCTGGGAGTTTTGATTGCACTAAATTATAAGTTATACCTTGCCACTAAAATGCCCCCTGATTCCAGCTGTCTGTGCCAGTACTCTGGACCTGCACACTCCTACCTGATCCTTCCTTTACTTATACCCATCTGACTCCCAGTCCATCTGCAAAATCTATTTTATTTCCCCTTCCCAGGGAAATTCATGAGTCACTCTTTGAGCCCTCCTTGTTACTGAACCTCTCTGGGTCGTGGACTGTAGTATTGTTATATTTTCCTTTCTTTTTTTTTAGAAGCATAAATATTTATTTGTAACAAAGGAGTTTGTGTACAGTGTTGAAAATCTACAACTTCTTGTTAAATTCATATTTGCACTTTACCTTTTTAAACAAATATTTATAATCATTATTTAGACAGATATAGATATATAAATACAACATTGAGTTCAGTGGTCCTTCAGCATTTTTCACTTCAAGTTTTTTTGTTTTGTTTTGTTTTGTTTTTTTGACATAAAAACAGGTTATAATTCCAAAGTCCAGAGTTATTTGAAACTGGAAAATATTTTCTCTGTAGAAAATAGTAAAAATGGTAACATTTCCCAAATAAGCCATTTTAAGCCAAATAATAGTTGAATTATACATATGAATATTGATTAGATTCTGGGATATAGAAGAAACCTATCTTCATCTGTTCAGAGAGCTATGTTTTACTTAAGTTGTGTAAGTGAGATTCCTATTCATCTTCCCCTTTAACCAGTTGTGGTGGTGCACTTTAATCCCAGTGCTTGGGAGGCAGAGGCAGGAGGATCTCTATGAGTTCGAGGCCAGCCTGGTGTACATAGTTATCCTTTTCTTTACAGATAATATCAATTTAAAAAATACATATCATATTTATCTTTCTAGGTCTGTATTACCTCATTCATGAAGTTTTTTTTTTTTCTAGTTCCATCATTTTGCCTGAAAATTTCATAATATCATTGTTTTTAACAGGTGAGTAATACTTGATTGTGTAAGTGTATAACATTTTCTTTATCCATTTTCAGTTCAGGGACATCTAGGTTGTTTCCAGTTTCTGGCTATTATGAATAAAGCTGCTATGAACATAGTTGAGTAATTGTCCTTGTGGAAGAATGGAGTATCCTTTGGGTATATGCCCAGGGGTGGTATAGCTGGGCCTTGAGGGAGATTGATCCCCAATTTACTGAGAAACTACCATATTGATTTCCAAAATGACTGTACAAGTTTGCACTCCCACCAGCAATGGAATGTGTGTTCCCCTTGTTTCACATCCTCGCCAGCATGAGGTGTCACTTGGGTTTTTTATCTTAGCCATTTTGACTGGTTTAAGATAGGTTCTCTGAGTTGTACTGAAAAACATTTCCCTCATGGCTAAGGGTGTTGGACATTTCTTTAAGTGTTTCTTAGCCATTTGAGATTCCTCTCTTGAGAAAGTTCTGTTTTATATCTGTATCCCACTTTTTAACTGGATTATATGGTTTTTTAATGTCTAGTTTCTTGAGTTTTTATATATATACTGGAAATCAGCCCTCTCTGGGATGTGGGATGTAGGCTGTCATTTTGGTCTATTGATGGTGTCCTTTGCCTTACAGAAGCTTTTCAGTTTTACTGAGGTCATATTTATTAATTGTCAATCTTAGTGGCTGTGCTATTGGTGCTCTGTTTAGGAAGTTCTTTCTGTGTCAATACATTCAAGACTATTCCCCACTTTCTGTTTTATCAGGTTCAGTGAAACTGAATTTATGTTGAGATCTTTGATCCACTTGGATGTGAGTTTTGTGAAGGGTGATAGATATGAATCTATTTGCATTCTTCTACATGCCAAAATCCAATTATGCCAGCACCATTTGTTGAAGATTCATTTTTTCCCATTGCACACTTTTAGTTTCCCTGTAAAAAAAAAAATCAGGTGTATGTAGGTATGTGGATTTATGTCAGGGTCTTTGATTGGTTTGCATTGATCCACCTGTCCATCATTTTGCAAGTATGATGAGTTTTTTATTACTATAGCTCTGCAGTAGAGCTTGAATTAAGGATGGTGATATCTCCAGAATTTCGATTGTTTTAGCTATCGTGGGTTTTTTGCTTTTCCAAAAGAAGTTGAGTATTGTTCTTTCAAGTTCTGTTGAGAATTGTGTTGAAATTTTGATGGGGATTGCATTGAATCTGCAGATTGCTTTTGGTAAAATGGTCATTTTTGCTATATTAATCCTACCGATCCATCAGCATGGGAGATCTTTCCATTTTCTGATTCTTCAACTTCTTTCTTCAAAGATTTGAAGTTCTTGTCATAAAGGTCTTTCACTTGCTTGGTTAGAGTCACCATAATATATTTTATGTTACTTGTGGCTATTGTAAAGGGTGTTGTTTCCCTGATTACTTTCTCAGCCCATTTATCATTTGTATATAGGAGGACTACTGATCTTTTTTTAGTTAATCTTGTATCCTGCCACATCGCTGAAGGTGTTTATCAGCTGTAGGAGTTCCCTGGTAGAATTTTTGGGGTCACAATTTATGTATACTATCATATCATCTGCAAATAGCGAACGTTTGACTTTTTTCTGATTTGTATCCCCTTGATATCCTTTTGTTTTCTTATTGCTCTAGCTATAACTTTTAGTACTATATTGAATAGATATGTGGAGAGTGGACAGCCTTGTCTTGTTCCTGATTTTAGTGGAGTTGCTTTGAGTTTCTCTCTAGTTAATTTGATGTTTGCTGTTGACTTGCTATAAATTGCCTTTATTAAGTTTAGGTTTATTCCTTATATTCCTGATACAAATTCTCACTGATTTGGTTTTGTATTAATAATCCTAAAAAGTTGTGGATATAGTTCAAGTTGTAGACCACTTTCCTAACATGTATGAGATCCTTGCCTCAGTCCCCAACAAAACATAACCTTGGCATCATTATGCATACTTTGTAATCCCAGCACTCAGGAGGTGGAGGCAAGAGGATCATGAGTTCATAGTTGTCCTAAGTTACCTAGTGAGCCTGAGAACAGCCTGAAATACACAAGATGTTGCTTTAAGAAATTTGTCATACAATAAATACCATGTATAATTGCTTACAGATCTTTGTAAGCATCCACACTTGTCCATGTGTGTGTGTACTCAGCACACTCTGGACTCTTATTCAGTCTGACTTTTAATTCTTCCTTTATTTAAATATTTGTTATTACTCTATCATCATTTGATTTCATATCTTTACATATACAAGTTCTTTCTTAAAGTAAAATTTAAAAGTTCTATCATGTTCTCATCATTGTTGGTTTATTTCCTAATCTCCCCCATTCATTTTGGCATTATATCCGTTTGACAGGTCTAACTGGAAGCCTGTTTTTGACCCCTTCCTTCCCCTCTATGTATAATACCTCAGATAAAAGGATTACAGCTTATTTGCAGTACCAAAAGTTCAGTTGAACTCAGTACTACTGAAAATATAAAAAATTAATACTTTCAAACTAGCAAACAAATGGTATAAGGAAAAAGTGGTTTCTTTAAATATTCATTACAATTTTATTTTATTAATACATTTTTTAGATAATTAGGAAGCATTTTTGTATCCAGTCTTCTGTTACACATTGTTGGAGAAAGAAAATTGCAAACAAATTTTCTTTTTTTGATTTTTTATTATATTTTCATTATTTAAAAGAATTTTCAGCCGGGTGTTGGTGGCGCACGCCTTTAATCCCAGCACTCGGGAGGCAGAGGCAGGTGGATCTCTGTGAGTTCGAGGCCAGCCTGGGCTACCAAGTGAGTTCCAGGAAAGGCGCAAAGCTACACAGAGAAACCCTGTCTCGAAAAACCAAAAAAAAAAAAAAAAAGAATTTTCAAATTCCGATATATTTTGATCATATTCTTCCCCTCCCTAAAAGCCCTCCAGGCCTTCTCCCTCTTCTTACCCAACCAACTTTAAGTGCTTTCTCAAAATACAAAGAAAAACCCTTCTACAAAAACAAGCACCCTCAAAAATAAGAAAACAAAATAAAACCACTTCCACAAAAAGCGCTCCTATTTGTAAGCAGATCAACACACACACACACACACACACACACACACACACACACACGCACACACACACAAATTGTTGGTCAACTACTCCTTAACATGAGTACTCCTGAACGTAAGGCCTTACAGGAGTGGTTGTTATACGCAGTGTCACTCTGTTGGACAAAACTGACTTTCCTTCTCCCAGAAAACCTAAGTACAGTTCAGTTGGTAACCTTTGCCCTAATGGCTAGGTTTTCATTTTTCATTCATTTATTCATATATTATTTCATTCACTTTTTAAAAAAAATATGACACAATAAAATAGAATAAGATAAAACAAAAATTATCCCATTGAAGTTGGACAAGACAAATTAACAGAAGCAAAAGAGCCCAAGAGAAGGCACAAGAATCAGAGCCCCACGTGTTTGCACACTTAGGGATCCCATAAGAGTCTCTAAGCTGGAAGCTATAATATATGAAGGAACGTACTTGTTAGTGAAGTAAGATGAGGACATTGCCAAGATTCACACATACACAAATTCTTTAGTGTAGGCAAGTGGGAATATCAATTCTAAAAATGTCTTAATCTTTTTAACAGGTCCATTCTATGGAAAGATATATTTCAAACATTGGAGTCTATTTATACAAACACATTTTATGAATAAGTTGCTGAACTTTTATTCAACAAATGTAAGTGCACCACATACTTCTAGAGACTCTTGTGCTACTGTTCAAGTTTATATGGACATGACACACTTCAGGCCTTCATTAAGTGTTATACCTTAAGCTTGAGTCAATGGTTGCTTCAAAGAGTCAGGCATACAGATGTCTACTTTCATGTTAGGGTGTTAGGAAACAAATGACACGATCTTTAAAAGAGTCCTTGAACAACTATAACATTGTTTGATAAATGATTTCATTGTATGAAAGTTAATTTCTTGTTTCCAAGAACAGTTTAACATTTTTTCTGTTCATTTCCTTCTTTTTTTTTCATCATTGAAATTATGCTTTTCAGTGACAATAGTCAATGCCATTGCTACTTCCAGATAAATTTAGGACATCTGATGAAAACTCATGTGGTACAAAAGACATTTTTGTTCCTGACAATATATGAATTAATAGCCCCCAGTTTCCTTTCTCAAATTCTCAATACAGACACAATCCCTATTATAAACTTGTACTTATTAATATACTTTTTTGACATGCTGGGGGTATTTTTCTTGATAAATGAATTGGTTTATGTCATTTATTTCCTCCGCTGGAACATTTTATATTCAAATGCTTATTTATAAATTTTAATTCTGCTACACAATGCCTCTTTCTTTTTCTCATCATTCTTGTTTTCTTCTCTTTGCTTTCTCACTGTTGTATTCCAAAGATTAATATGTTTAAAAATAGGCTCAGGCCCTAACAGGGCAATAGAATACATGCATTCTCTGGGAGCTACTCAGGGGTAGCTCTCAGTGGCCAAGGCTCTGTAATTTAATATTTCATTGGTACTGTTTTAGTGTTCATGGCTAGTTAATTCTAAGATTTAAATGGTTTCCATATTCTTTGTCTAAACTTCATTTATATCTGATTAACCTAATACTAAAGATATTTGATATTGACTTTTCAAATTCCACAGTTGGATCTGATGTTATTTCCTGAGGCTGGTCTACAAAAGGTTCCATTACCTGCCTGGACTCTGTGGGATTTAAGAGAAGAATTAACAAGGGTGGGCTAGTATTGGGACACTGGCATTTGTCTTCTTGAAATCATTACTGAGATTTTCATATCTTCCTCTCCTCCTTTGCTTCCAGGCCACCATGATTTGAGGGCTTTCCTCTATACCATGGTCCATGACATAGTCAAGCAAGTATTGACTGAGTACTATGAGACCATGAGGCAAAATAAGTGTTTTCTCCTGTAAGATGATTTTCCTCTGGCACTTCCTCACAGTAATAGGAGGCCATCATAGGGGAACATTGTTATCTAATCTTCCTTATTCGCAGAAGAGTCCAGCAGGTAAGGGCTGCTATTACTAAAATAACAATGGAATTAATCCAATAATCATTTTTTTATTAAGAATGAATAAATAGGTTCTATCCCCAATAAATGAATGGATATATAGGTACTATCTCCAGGGAAAGTAAATATGAACAGCACTGAAAAAAATGTAAAGATAGATGAAAGCCTTGAAACTTAAAGCTAATAAGACCTGTAATTATGAAGTAATTTATAAAGGGCTCCAGTTACGAAAATAATTAAACATAGTTTAAAATACATATCATATCTTAAATCAGACTGGATTTCCTCTAATTATTGATGATTTTCAATTCCTTGACTACATTTAGGGTTTTTTTTTCTATGAAAAGAAATTATTAACATGCTCCTAAACACAACAATAATAGCATTTCCATCTGTGTTTTCAGCCTTTCTAAAGCAATGCTTCTGAGGAGTTTAAGGCTATTTTTTTTCAAGTACAGGTTTCACTTTTCTGCCTTGTGGCTAAGGCCAAGCATAACTTCAAGTTAAGCCCAGGAACCACCAACTGGAACAAACCATCCATTCCTAACATGACTATCGGTGAACTTCATATTTACAGAATGAAAATAGCCAACAAAATTCCAAACTCAATAAAGGATTCAGAGTCTATGAAATAAAATTTGTTTATTTACTACAACCTTTAATGTAAAACTACATACATTGTATCACCTCTAAAAGTGTCTCCTTCTTGGAGATTAAGAAAGGAATTTGTTTTGTTCTGTTTTTTTACAATTGGTGTTAAATTTTCTACCTTATTTCAAAATTACAGGACTAACTGTAACATTCTATTGTCCTTAAGAACCACAGTGGAGATAGTGGTTCAATGGGCAAAGTTCAGTGGATAAAGTTCCTGTTACATAGGCCAGAAAACTGGCATTCAATCCCCATCATCCATATAATCAACTGGGTGTGCAGCAAATACACTGTACACTAGCAATGAGTTAGAAGCTATTGAGCTTTACATTCAGATGCAAGTGACAGTGGATTTTGTCTCATCAATCCTTCAGAGTATTTGATAATGTACACATTCAGACTTCAGTAGAACTGAAATATTTTAAAGGAAAAAGAAAAGCAGTAAAGGGCCTGTTAAACACCTCCATGCACAATTGTGGAGTTACTCTATGTGAAGGAACAGGGGTAGATTCTCTGCGGTGTACAGTATACTTGCCCAAAGACAGTTAAATACTGCTTCCTAATTTAATAATTTAAAGTAATACTGTGACTTAAAACATGCACATAGTCCCACTTCTGCCGGCAATCCTAGATAGCTCAGATTGTTAAATCCTTGTTGTGTCCATCTGATGGATTTTAAACTGTATCTTAATACTTTGATTTCATATCAAGTTTTTATTAATTATTTGCAATTTTTACTTTCCATAATTATCCTTTCTCAAATCATTACTTTTATATTGTTGACACTGATATTTTCTATAATAAATGTGTAAAAACTAGTATATGCAACTATTCCTTTTATACTTACACTCCTTTGCTTACGTGCTATTTTTTATAAAAGTAATTTTATAGTCACACACAATAATCTTTGCTTTATGATTTATATAATGTCAGTCAGACCCGGGAAAAGTCTTAACATAGTTTCCTAAGATGTATTTATATATACATATCTGTTTTTATTTGTGCTATCTGTAATATACATATTTTACATAAACTATAGATGTAGGAATCTACTTGATTTTTCTTTTCTTTGGGAAGCAGTTGTATCAAGGAAATTAATTAAATTAATGTATCCTTTTCTCAGTGTATTTTTTATGAATAACCCACATATTTCAACAGAAAACACTGTCAATGTTTAACAAGATAGAAATGACTGTATCTAGTGACTCATTCTGAGCACTACACCCTTTCCACTTTTCTTCAAACAAAATTTCCTTGAGAAATTTTAACCTGAGCTTTTACACTTTGGTACAAATTTTAGAATAAGTTAACCAAGATTTCTCTCCTAAGATGGATGTTCATAAACAAAAACGTATTATTTTTATATTTTAATATGAAAAATCTTAACATTTTCGATATTGGGACTTAATATACTTAGAAACAGACATTTTATTATTCAAATCTTTAATGGTGTTCAATGAAATTTTAAGCTTCTCTCTTGTCTTCTCTGGCTTCACTGCACCCTTATAATTCATCATTTATTCTATAATTCTTCCATATTAGAATTTATGTAGATATAAAATATACAAAAGTTAATAAAATATTTACCAATTTTAGTGAATGATATATGACATTCACCCTTACTATATAGACTATGCTTTGAATCCATGTCATACCCAAAAATGGTGCTTCCCACTTTGCATAGGAACAAAAAACAAGCCACATGACATAAAAATGAAGAATAGAGGAAGTTACAAAATACAAATAAATAAGTATTTTTTAACAAGCTATAACTGAAATGTTTTTATATTTGAAAATTGTGCATGTGTATAATTGTTGTATCATTATTATCACTTACTTAATGTAATTGAGAACCTAAAAGTGTAAGGCATAATTTTAAAATAAGAACAGAACTGAATACTGCTGTGGATGATTGATTGATAAATAAAACACTGATTGGCCAGTAGCCAGGCAGAAAGTATAGGCGGGACTAGCAGAGAGGAGAATTGAGAGAACAGGAAGGCAGAGAGGAGGAGATGCCAGCCTGCCTTCCAGGGAGCATCATGTAAAGGCAGCAGGTAAAGCCACGGAACACTTGGCGACATATAGATGAACAGAAATGGGCTGAGTATAAGAGTAAGAGCTAGACAATGGTAGGCCTGAGCTAATGGCCGAGCAGTTTAAATAATATAAGCATCTGTATGTTTATTTTATAAGTGGGCTACAGGACTGCTGGGGCTTGACAGGACCCGGAGAGAAAAACTCTAGCTACAGAATACAATGTGCAGAGAAAGGTCTTAATGGAAGGTGTTATCTCTGTGTTGTGCGTAGTTGTTTACCCAGGTACTAAGAGGCCTTCCATCACCACCAGCTTTGCAGTGTTCTGCTCCAATGCACAACAGGTGCCACACACTGCACTGTGTTAGTAGATCCACATTCATGTGACACTAGGAGGACAGTGACTACCATCATGCTTCGCATCCTTATGATTCTCGCTTGATATCTAGTACTCCTGCTCCCCCGAGCTTCCTCTGAGCCTACCTTATAGTGACCTAGAAAGCTATTGCTCGTTATAAGGGAGTCCTCCCTTAACTTTAATGTCTTCAAAGCATTTTCCTTCATTGTCATTACTGATGCTGAAACTGAGCTCTTCCACCTGACCCTGGAACATCTCTTAAGATGAGGAGACCATTCTTCCAAGATGCACTGTACACCTTAGAAGCTATAACGGCAAAGTCTAATCAACAGATCTGTCTAAATGTGAGCTGAACAAAGGTACAAATGACCTCACCAAACTGTGTATGGAAAAGCCCATGAGGCCTCAATCTTACACAAAAAAAAAAAAAAAACAGGCAACTGAGCAAAGCTAGGAATGGGAGAGTTGGTCCTCCCCAGGGAAGAGCACATCAATTGGTTTTCCAGTGCCAAATGGCCAGTTCTAAAAGCATGTATACAAGTAACATTATATGGACTCAATGAGTTTATTTAGGAATATATATGTGTATACAAATACTTGTAGCCTCTAAAAACCACACAAAGAAGCACACAAAAGAGTGTAACTCAATTAATATTGTCACATTTCTCACTATAGTTCCCGAAGCATTTTTTTCCTAAAATATGTATTCAAATCCAGACCAGATGCCTGGAGCCACCTTTGCTCCACTTTGGCAAGCTGTGATCCTGAGAAATAAGTAAGTACTCTATGCCTCAGCACCCTTCTTCTACAAACAGAGATACAAAACACTAATTATGAGAAATAAATAAGGTAATATACCCGAGGCACAGAGAAAGTTGTTTTTGAAACTAAAGTTGATTAGGTTTTTCACAAATATTCATGACTCTAATGCCTGCTAGAAGACCTCAGATACATCTTCTAAATCCTGACATTTGTTTCATATATGATCTCAAAACCCAAAACATTTCAGTTGTGTATTTTGTGTGTGTGCACCCACATATGTGTGAGCCTGTGTGCACCTGTGTGTGTTCTTCAGTGTTGACAACAGTTGGCAGCCTTTAGGGTCATTCCCCAGGAGCTATGTATATTATTTATTGAGACAGGGTCTCCCATTCACCTGGGGCTCGCCAATTCAGCTAGGCTGGATGGCCAGTGAATGCCCTTGTCCTCATCTTTCCCATCTGAGATAAAGGCTACAGTGCCCATGTTTTTTACTGGGAATCTAGGGATCAAATTCAGGTCCTTATGTCTGTGCAGCTAACACTTTACTGACAGACAGATCTCTCTCTCTCCTTCTCTCTCTCTCTCTCTCTCTCTCTCTCTATATATATATATATATATATATACATGTATATATATACACGTATATATATATATTTGTCTGTCTCAACTCTCATTGTACTATGTTAGTTATTTTCTTTGGCTATTCACTTATGGCATAATTTCAGTTTATCTATCAATGATTAAGATTACAAGCTTGTCTCCTATATATCTGATTGGTTTTTTGAAACACATTCACATTTAAATTGTAAAAGAACCTCAAAATACTGAATGGTCACAAAGAAAATTAAGGGGTGAAAGTCATGAAATAGTTTTCAAAGATAGGGACTCACTTTTATAAAGTACAAAATTAAGGGAAGCAAACATGAAATGGAGAACTATGAACAAAGGGAAAAGTTGTATAGTTCATAAGAAGTTTCTACATTATAATGCAGACTTATTAGCAGATGTATTCTACTATAGATAAACACTCAGGTTAAAGTGAATTAATTCACTTCCTACTCAAAATGATAGAATTTCTTCCTGTAGGAACTACTGCTATGTTGAAAATTTGCATTCTCTCATCCCATACTTCTAAATCTGGATAAAGATCAGGCCAAATGCATATGTAATTTTTAAAGTACCAGAAATTATGTCAATGAATTAATTACTTAAGTTGGAGAAAAACTGTGCATTAAATAAATTTGTTCTCAAAATTTTAATATTGTTTCTTTGGAAAGTCATAAGAAAGAGAAGGTATGGTGTCTGGAGAGGAAGTCCACTGCTTAGAATCACTTTCTGCTTTTGCAGAGGACCTTGGTTCAATTCTCAATACCCACACAATGGTTCACAGCCATTCATAACTCCTGCTCCAGGGTTTTCAATCTTTTATTTAGCCTCTGATGGCACTAAGCAGTCACATTGTGCATATACATACATACAGACAAAACATTCATAAACATAAAATTAAATAAACCTCTAAAGGGAGAGAGAGCCCGACTGAACATTCAGACCATGAGAATTCAAAAGTATATGCAACCAGTTCCTAAATTAAGAAGTCTATGCTGACAAATGTACTGAGTTGGCATGGATTCTACATCAGCTCCCAAGGTTGGCAATAGCTGATTTAGAGTAACCTGATATTTTACCCTCCTGATAAAAGTCTGGTTTTGCTGTCTCACACTTTAACATAAATATAAATAATAAAGTTCTAAAGATGATTGGGACTTCTTCCTGTGGACCTCACAGATATTAGGCATGCATATCATCACTGAAACATAATCTAGACCTCTTATAATAAAGTCTCTACCAGTTCAATATAATATGAAACATTTAAGGTTAGATCCATACAGTTTGTGAATAAGAAAATTTATCAGGGGTATGGAAAGATGGCTCCACAAATAAGAGTACTTGCTGCTCTTTCAGATGACCCAGATTTGATGATTCTCAACAGTCTGTAACTCGAGTCCCAGTGGATGCTGTACACTTTTCTGGCTTTTGTGGGCGACATGCACATATCTGGTACATAGACATACATGTAAGGTAAGTAAAACATTCACACATATGCAATAAAAAATAAATTAAGAAATATTCATCAATATATTGGTAATTGCAAACATTTTGTCACTAAGATTGTTTCACAGATTTTTAGTTATTAGTCTTTAGATTATTTATAATTAATAATAAAAACATGGCATTATAATTAATTGCATAGCCCATTGTGTGGTGATATTTTATTGTATTGAAATGTGATTTTATTTGTATGTTAATAAATAAAGTTGCCTGGGGGTCAGAGCTAATAGCAAGCCATAGCAGAAACTGGCAGTGGTGGTGCATGCCTTTAATCCCAGCTCTTAGGAGGCAGAGCTAGGTGGATCTCTGTGTGTTCAAGGATACAGCCAGCATGGAGACACATGCCTTTAAGCTCAATACCCACCATAGAAGACCTGGAGGTCTGTATAGACAGGAAGTGACAAGGAGGTCATGTGGTTGGGTTTACAACCAATGAGAAGGCAGAATAGAAAGTCTATAAAAAAGACAAACAGACAGGAAGTAGGGTTCTTGCTGAAGAGGACAACAACAGCAGTGAAGGGTAAGGTTTTTAGCTCTGACCTCTTGGGCTTTCATCTCTGAAAAAAAAGTCTTCAGGGAACCATGACCATGCCTAACAGTGACTTTGAAATCTTCAAAAAGATGACATGACCCCACAAAGATGATTCCACATGGACTATGGTAAAGCCATTAAGCTGATTAACACCACAGAAAGATCTGCTTTGGACTACAAACTACTCAGGACAATTTGAGATGGCTAGCTGAGATGATCCAGCCTGACAGACTACTTGAACAAGGACTTGAAACAAGCCCTGCACTTTCTCATTATGCAGTGACTGGACAAATAATACAGGACTTGACAATTAACCCCAAAATTTTCTTTTCGAGATTCCCTAAAGATATCTTCACTCCTAGAAAGCAAAAAGAAAAAGAGAATATAAATATGAGATAGATCATCAAATCTACTCTGAGAAAAAAGATAAAGAAATAATAGGGTAAATGGGTAGATCACTGAATCTACACTGAAAAGAAAAAGGGGAAGATATAAAAATGACAAAAGGTAGACTACTGAATCTATTAGGAAAAGAAAAAATACTTTTAAAAAGGAACTACTAGTTTTAAATAAGATAAGTAATGAAAACTTTTTGTCTGAGTTTATCAAATGTTACTGGACTGGACATTGTTATATATTAATGGAGTTTTTATCTGAATCTGTCAAATGTTAATGGACTCGACATCATTAATGTAATTCTTGACTGTATATATTGTATATACTTATTGGATAGTTTTTCTTGTATTAGTTATAAGCTTTTTAAAATTTTAGACAAAAAGAGAGGAAATGTGGTGGTATTGTGTTCCCCAAAATATTGTGTACCCTAATAAACTTATCTGGGTTCAGAGAACAGAAAAGCCACTAGATACTTAGGATAGGCAGTGGATAGCACACGCCTTTAATCCTAGCATTCCAGAGGCAGAAATCCATCTGTTCAAGGATACAGCCAAGCATGGTGACTCACACCTTTAATCTCAGAAAGTGAGCCTTTAATCCCAGGGAGTGGTGGTAGAAAGCAGAAAGGTATATAAGGCGTGGGGACCAGAAACTAGAAGCATTTGGCTGGTTAAGCTTTTAGGTTTTGAGCAGCAGAGTTCAGCTGAGAGCCATTGGGATGAGGACACAGAAGCTTCCAGTCTGAGGAAACAAGACCAGCTGAGAAGCTGGCCAGGTGAGGTTAGCTGTGGCTTGTTCTGGTTCTCTGATCTTCCAGTTCACCCCAATACCTGGCTCCGGATTTGTTTTTATTAATAAGAACTTTTAAGATTCCTGCTACAACATGGTATAACCAGATAAGAACAAGAGAGAAGGAAGAGGAGAGGAAAAAAAAATAGGGAGATGGAGAGAAAGGGGCAGACAAAAAGGAGGAGGATGGGGAGGAAGGAGAGAAAAAGGAGGAAGATGGGGAGAGAGAAAAAAGAAGGAATAGAAAGAAGCGGAGGTACACTGCAAGCATGGTTTTATTTCTGAAATCAAGATATCATATATGACCTACCAGTCTGAAAGGAAATCAATAGGTTTGCTCTAGCTGCCTTTTATGAACTCCTGATGGATCTTTGTGATGTGTATGCTATTTTTTTCATGAAGTATCAACATTTTCAAGGGCATTACTGTCAATTTTTTTCAGTATATTGTTTCCTGGAAACTTCTACACACTCTACACTTTTAAAATGTGGAACATTTCCAAAACCTTTTTCACTTTTATTTCTTGAAGACTACCAAGAATGTCTCCTCCGACCTCCTATGAGCCTTTTAAGAGAGCCTCAATATATTTTAAAAAGCTTGTGATTTTTGCATTCTTATTTTGTCCTATAGACTCCTAGTTCCAAGGTGACTCAAAGTGAGCATTCCAAAGATAGAGTACACTAGAAGAGATTGAGTACTAGGACATGCAGCTTTTCCAATGGCCACCAATGACCCTGCTACTAGTATCTATGCCCTCAGTGATACCATCATTGTTTGTTCAAGCATGACTTACCAAGTCATTTCTACTTAGTATGATGTAGAAGAAATACTAAAAATGCTGTTTCCAAGATTAAGTCACCAGAAAACTGTGGTTTCAGTCTAATCAGAACACCAGAGCTTCAGTCCTCACAGAAAGTCAAGTCTAAGTTACTGATAACTTCGCTAGAGAACGTTCCCAGCCAAAGAATCAGACACCAGGAGGAATGCTAAGACAATTTTAGTGAAATCAGACTTCATGGAAAGAAACTGTGTCTAGAAATAAGGAGCAATGACTCATGAACATAGAAAGGTAATGGGCAGGGGTAGGAGTGAACCAACAATGAAGAATTGCTGGTATAGAGTCTCTGTGCACTGAGGCTTTTATTGGGGTGGGTACAAAAACTGAATCCTACTGGAGACATGAACCTAGGGCATGAAAACTGTGCTCATTCTTATTTAATCAACAAAGGAAGAAATAATTATTCTTAAACCATTACGGTTGGCTTGAGCCCTGTAACCATTTAAATAGTACATACTATGGAACATAGTCTAGATGGGTATTTGAGTCAGTCGAAAGATAACAAGTTTATGATCCAAAGTTCGTCTTTTTGGTTTTGTGACCTTTGGTTCAAGAATGAACAGTGACAGTATCTATTGGTGTCAACATGCCTTTTAGTTTTATGGGCAGTCTATACTCCTCCCCCAACCCCAAGTGCTCCTCTAGTTCATTCTGAACTGAACAGTCTATCTTGCCATCCAAATGTTAGTGTTTGAAAGTTTAACTTGACTCCTTGAGAAACTGTACCTCTACCAATTCCCTTACTCCTTGCCTACCCCAACAGTCTCTGACATGCTCTGTCACATCAAGTATTAGATTGGTTCCTCAAGAGAGACAATATGCCAGTTGACACAATTATGCTACAACCAGGCCTGTGGAGTAAGGGGTCTAGCCTGACAGCAACTACATAAGAAAAGTTGGCAGCAAATCTTCCTCCTTGTGGCTATTTCTGGTGGGAACATGGTCAACACACATTGTAACAGGCTTGTGACATGCCATGAACCAGTTGTTAATACAGACCTATAGAAATGATAAGAGAATCATGAGCCATTGTTGGTTTACCTATAATGCTCCAGGTCATTTAATTACATATATTCCATGTAGATGCCAATGCAGGATTCTTAGTATAGGATTTGAATTTTACATTGTTTTGTCATGGGTTTTAAAGGTTGTATCAGTCAATAATTTAAGAACTAGTTGGGGAATTACCAGAGGAAATCAGGCAGAAAGTTTCAAATTCTCTTGCCAGTAACTAGACCATTAATAGCAGTGAAGTCAGGGATTAATGTCTAGAAGAAAGGACATAATTTGATAGCATAATGATGGATCATAATTGAACATATGAGATGTGATGGTAATTGTCTTGTTGAAGCTCGGCAAGATATACCAACTTATTGTGAATCTTTCAGTGACTTCTGGGCTTAATGACTATGGCATAGGAACACTACATCAATCTGCACTTAACATTAAGAAAGAAGCAGTATATGTTTTATTACTATTATTGTTCTTTTATTAATGAAGAAACTGATTCCTGGGAATTTATAGCTATCATCTATCTACCTATCTATCTGTCTGTCTATCTATATCTATCAGTCTATCTACCTATCTGTCTTTCTATCTATCTGGCTTGTCTTATTTACTGAAACAACAGACAAAGTGATAGTATATGTCCCCTTTTAGTGTTCATCTAAAAACATTTTGAGATAGTTATTGTTATGGCCACAATTTAGAAGAAAAGCTTTGAGTCTGAGAGTTTTACTATGTTTTGAGTGATATCTAGTTTAATAAGTAATGAACTAAGCAGTAAGCTGGTATGGGGAATTCAAACCTCATATACACAACCAGAATTGCAAACAATATTTTGTATTTAATAATCCAAATACCTAATTTATATCATTAATTGTTTCAGAAAACACGTCTTATCAGATATTATAATTTGTTATAATGAAATAAGAGAAAATGTCAAGTAGCTGTGAAAACTATAGGATTGTATGCATTTTTCCTGTGGCATTAGATAGTTGTCTAAGTGATTTCATTTTCATGTGCATATACAGTTTTTCCAGTATCAATTATTTCAGTTTTATATCCCTAATAGAAACCCTTTTTGACATTAATTGCTAAAGCATCTGATATCATTTGGAGACTTTATATTCTATATTATTTGTTTTTTGTCATTATTCTAAAATTATATATATATATATATATATATATATATATAATATTGCATAATAGGTATATACGTACATAAAGCATGTATATTTTTCTTGCATAGAAATACTTTCTACTTTTCCTTCTTTATATTTTTGAGATTATAATATGATTACATTTTGCCCTTCCCTATTTTCCCTCCAAACCCTGCCCGCCTTCAATTTCATGGCCGCTTTTTCTTACTGATTTTTGTTGCGCGCGTATATGTGTATGCTGGATATTCATGCATTCATAAGCCATCCCTAATATCTCTTATAGTATTCTATAAGTTACGCATCTTTATAATCTTGTCAAGGTAATTTTCACATATGTATTAATTTTGAAACCACTTATTAATTCCCAAAAAGTAACCACAGATAATATGACTGTGATTTCTCTATAAATCAATGTGAGAAAATTCATGAATTAATACTATTGAGTTATATAAATAATGAACATATATTGCAATGCTGTTTTATTAATGCAGTTTACAATTTTCAATAGTAATTTACATTTTAATAGAAAGGTTAAACAACCTGCATCCCTTAGGCTAAACGCAATCCAGGAGAATTGTGAACATGGCTTAACATATTTGTAAATGACTAGTTCACATTACAAATGTCAAAGACTATTTGGACACCTCGAGACTGACACAATGTTCAACTAGTACTGAATTTTTTGTACTAATGTAAATAATATCCTTTAACATATTTATTGTTAGCATTGCTATATGAACACAAAATTTATGTAAGCATATAAACATACAATTATACCTAAGATCTTTTAAAAAGATATACTTTTGTTTGCCATAATGCATGTTTATAAAACACTACATGCAAGCTAGGTGCCCAAAAGAGCCAGAAAGGAGAATCAGATATCCTGGAACCAAAGTTAAGGATGGTCTGAGCTACCGTGTGGCTGCTGGGAATTGAACCAGTGTACTTGGCAAGAGCAGCAAATGCTCTTAACTGCTGACCTGCCTCTTCAACCCCAAATCACAGTTTGTTTGTTTGTTTGCATATTTCTCTTAGTGGCGAACATTGATTTATCTTATAAATGTTGCCCATTTTCAAATTTGATCTTTATACATAAATGTATATAAGTATGTTCTCAGTAAATAGGCACTTTTATTTTTACCTCATTTCCCTGTATTGATTTCTTATTACATTTGGTAACTTTATGTCCAGGATAAAGTAAAACTAAAAATGATAACTTAACAACTTACACCTCATATATCTTAAGAGTAAATATGAAGTAGAATATGTGCTGAAATTGTTGAAGGTATCACTTGCTCTTTTATGGAACTCCTACTCTGTTTTGACATTGCCAAGATTTTTTTTAATGAAGTAAATGGAAATTTAAAAAATACTTTCTATACTTACACATGAATTTATTGTTTCTTGTTTTGCCGTATATAATTGAGAATCAATTGTATTTGGCATGTTTTAAATAATCACCTTCCTCATATTTCTAAAGTAAAGCACATTGATGATATAGATGTTATAGCATACTAAGTCTAAAGTGTTTTTTACATTACTTGCATATCATCCAAATAGATAGATTGTTTACTAAATATAAAATTATTTATGGTAGGTTTGATGACATTTTAAGGATTTTTATGAGGAATTGATACAGTGGATTTTCTTTTTATTAAATTTTTTGTCTGTCTCAGTGGTCATTCTTGTTTTTTCTATTTCTTCTTTTTTGTGGAAAATAGATTCTTTCTAATATGATACATCCCAACAACAGATTCCCCCCTCCACTCCTTCCAACTCCTCCTTCCTCCCCTCTGCTCTTCTCCTAACCATCCATAAAAACAATTTTAGAAATATTTTCCTTTTCTTCTTGTTCAAAATATATTTTAAATTAAAATAGAATTGCATCATTTCCCCCGTCATTTTCCTCACTCCAGCCCCTCCCTGGTGTCCTTCATTCAACCTCTACTTTGTCCACCCTGCTCTCAATTGATAGGTTCTTTCTCTTTGAATACTGTTGTTGCACACATGGGTATGTATATGAATGAACAAACATTTAAATACAATCTGTTTCATTGTTTGTAAGTGTTCAATTTCAAGGCTGACACTTTTGTACTTGATAAATGTGGCTCATTACTAGATGAGACTAATTCTCCTTCCACCTAGGGTTGGGGCCCTCCAAAATATTTCCCCTTTCACGTTACGCAAGTCCATTTATATAGCCAATTTTTCCTGATTGTGTTCGAGCAGAGTTTGTTTCAGATATTGGTTATAACCAACAGCTGTGTAATTGAATTTAGGGCCCACTCATCAGGAGAAAGATCGTTCCTGGTACCAAGAATCTGGCCAGCTTACCTAGGTCATAGGTCATAGACCTTTGAAAAGAATCTTCTGCTGTTACTTGGCTAGACAAGCTTAATTTCTTACTACATCCTAAGTCTTATCATAATACCAATAAGTAATGGAGCTGTCGTGTCTCAACAAAAACGCCTCTCTTTACGGAGAATGGAGATCATGACAGAAAACTGCAAGTGGACTCAATGCAGAGATCAACAGATTGTGGGGAGTCCAGCCATGAGAGATACGTTTACACTACAGCTTCTGCATCCATGGCTCTGGGATCATTGTGGAAGAGAAAGCAGAAAGATTGTACAGACAGAATACCAAAAACATTAGGAATATCTGAAATAAAAGTTTGAGTTTTAGTTTATTTAATAAATGTTAAAAATTTTTTTACTCTATTATTTTTATGCTAAGGTTTTTTTCTACATATTTGGGGATTCAATTTACCATATTTTCTTCTTATTTCATTATTTGTTTCTTAGGAGTACATGAGCTTGAGTTTAAATAATCATTCTAAAAATAGGTTGTAGTAAAATACAATTTGGTTTTAATCTACAGAGTTTATTATGATTAAATTAAAAGTGTATTTTTCAGATTAATATTTGTTTTGGGTTTGCATATTGAAAAATCACAGTACTGTTTTCTACATGTTTTTAAACTAAAGCAGTCATGATGATTTAATAAAATATTTAAAGTAAAAAAATGTAATATCAAGCATGCACCAGCATTTCAAGTGGATTTGTTTAAGTTAAATTTCCTTCAGCTCAATTAACACTAGTAAAGAAGTTCCCAGGATTTAATACATAAAAGCATAATTTTGTTACTGGTCTTAAAAACATACTTTTCAATAGGTATGAAAATTTGTTCCAGAGAACCTTTAAGCACCACCTGGCTATTCTGGAAGACTGGTGACAATCACAGATTTTCAGTAACTTCCTAGAATTTGATCTCCAAAATCTTTGTCTGTCATTTGGTGGCAGAACTGAAAATATATGCATAGTTTTTTATTTTTCTTCTTAACTTTCTGGCTACTGATTTCCACCGAATTTCATGAAGTTTTCCTGGCTTTGTTCTGTCTGTGATGCTTTCATAATTTTCTTTTAAAATACTGCAATTGTTGTCTTCAGGTTCATTCTTATGTACAATAACCAGTCCTAACTATGATTTTTTTGTATTCTACTTTCTCAATTAGTAGATTTTATATATTTGACTCTTTTTGTTTCCATGTTGAAAAAACTAGAACAAAGTATTCTGAGTATTCTGAGTTCCTTTCCACTCCCTTTGGCTTCTGCATATACTTTCTCATATTGTGTATGCACTGTGCAATGCATTCCTTTCAACTGAAGAATGAATGTCATTAAGTAAACAGTATTGTGTACACTATGACTTGTAGGGAGCACATGAAGTCCTGTGTGACTGTGCATTGTTTGGTATAGGCACAGCCTTGTCAAAGATTCCTATTGTCTCATCCCCATGGGAATAGTAAATGCTTCCCTTGGAGAGGCTCAGCAGGATAGCAAAGCTGTCTTCTGGTTCATGTGCAGATGTTGCTAGTGTGTGAAGAAAATGTCCTCTGTAGCTTTCTCCCCTGTGTGTTTACAGCCTCAGCACTGGACCACTCCAGAACTGTTCCTACTGAGATTGTTAAATCTAACTCCTTACTCTTAAGGCTACAATAACGAGCTCTCTTGTTTCTCTGTATGTAATATATCCATGCCTCTTTGTGCAACTCTGCAATAACTCTACCTCCCTGTTCAATTGTATATAATAAAATGCTGAGATTCTGGAATGCTGAGGATTCGCCATCAGAGTCCAGCCCATCCTATGCCAGCTTTTCTATATGTGTGTCTGTGTTTGTCTTTTCTTTAATCTCCTGTTGAACAAGTAAGGCCAGTTTCAGAAGTAGTGCAAACACAGGACAAAGACTCACTTTTATGTTCTTGATCTTAAGGTTTTTAACAAATATTTGTCAAGTGTTTGCTATTACAGTAGTATGCAAATTTTTCCACTGTTTTTAAATTCTCCCTTGTAGCTTTAAATCCCATACACCAACTTCTCATTCAAAAAAAAAAAACTTTTTCAAATTATTTAAAAATTTCATGTAATTGATCTCAGTCCTATATACCTGTCTTAGGATCTTTACTTGAGGGTAGTAGATGCAGAGGTTTTTTTCATAGCAGACATTAGATTTGTTTGCAAGGTTAGAAAGGATTCCCTTTTATGTTGTTGGTTTGTATTTGTGCTGCTGGTTATCAAACCTAGGTCTTTATGTATGTTAGTTATGTACTCTACCACTGAGCCACATCCCATCCTCAGGCCCATTACATCTCCTGTTTTGAAGATATATTTTACTTTTAATCATGTGCATGTGTAAGTGTGGGCATGGTATGTGGAAAGTGAGAGCAGGCACCTGTAGAGACCAGAGGCAACACATCCCCTTGGAGGTACATGTGGGTGTAAACACCTAATGTAAGTGCCAGGGACCAAACTTGGGTTTTTGCAAGAGCAGTGAACATTCTTAACAGCTCTACCATCATGCCAGCACCAACATTGACTATTTAACACTAATACAAACAATATACCTTTGAAGTATCATTTCCTAATAGTTATGCTTTTAACTATAATAGGTTTTTACATGGTGGTCACAGGAGAATGCCACAGACCAAGTACTTTACCACACAGAAATGCATTCCTCATGGATCTGGAAACTGGCAGACAGAATCAAGTTTAAGTCCATCAGTTTTCTTAGGGCAATGTAGCTCTTGCTTTGTTTTAGCTTTCACTTTTTTCATTTTTAGGATTCTATTTTCCCATTTTCTCCCTCTCTGATGATACAATTGTCATGGGTTATAAAAACTTTAGATAATATTATTTGCAGTTACTTCCTATCCAATTCATCAGTACTTCCTCAGACATTTTAATTTAGCTTAATTCTAGGTTCCAAGAGGAGTAAGTATTTCGTACAATCTGTGTACACAATTCCCTCACATTTAGTCTCAATATTTATTCTGAATGTGTAGATTTTCTTTTGGTATTACCTCTTCTTGAAGAAGACTAAGAATTATTCCTTTAGCGTCAGACAATTATTCTTTAGCATGGACTTGCAAGGACACACAGAGACACACAGAGGCACACTTTGCTGCTCTCTGTAAATACTTTTTTTTTTAATTTATTTTATTTTATTTTACAATATAATTCAACTTTACATATCAGCCATAGATTCCCCCGTTCTCCCCCATCCCGCCTTGCCCCCCTTCCCCGGCCCACCCCCCATTTCCATCTCCTCCAGGGCAAAGACTCCCCCGAGGATTGAGATTTTTTCCACAGTTCTCATATTTTCTTGCCCCTTCCCTTGTTCCCTCTCTCCTTGTCTCTTTCTTCATCTCCCCCTACTTCTCCCTATTCTTGGCTATGGTTTCCTCTCTAACCCTCTCAGGGATATACTATATATCATAGGCTGGCCAAAATTTTATAAGCCTCCTGCTTCAGTCTCCTGAATTCTGGGATTAATATTATGTACTGCCAATTACCACACTCAGAAACACATTTTTCTTTGTGATCAAGTTTACAAATTTTATTCTAACCAATTTTCTAGTTTATTGATTTTTTTTCTCACCTCTCTCTAAATTTAAAATTTTTCTATTTAATTCATAATTTTTTCTAATTCTATGATTTACATTATTTTCTTTTACTCTAGATCCCATATATATATATATACTAGAATTATCTATATAACTTTTTAATACCTCCTGTTGATGATTGTACTATTTAAGGAGTCTTTTTCAGTATATGTTTGGCCACCTTAATTTTTTTATATTTCAGATTTCTATTTATATATTATTTTATTGTTGTATTAGGGACTTATAGAGAAAACCCTGACACACGTGATGAAGCAACATTTCTTTATTGAGACAAATTTTCTGTTTTCCATATAGCACCTGAGACCATGGTGGATTGAAGTTGGGATAGAATCCTAGTTGATTTGGCTTTGCCTTTTCTCCTACCATGATGCTGTTGGAGGATTGTACACAAAGGAAGTATCTTAACCTCAGTATCTCACTTTGCAAACCGAAGCAGCTTGTCCTCTGTACCTTCAAAAACCATCAAAATATTCATTTTCACCTTATGCAGTCCATCTAGCACCAATCAAATTCTTTTGGAGAAAGGGGACTACTAATCTAGGAGTACAAGTCTCCAGAAAACCACACTGCCTGTGTAGAACAAGAGTATTTTTAATACCACTTCACTTCACTTTCCTTAAAGAGATTGACTTTCCTCCTTGAATTTAGCTTATCTTGTTTTTCCTCAATGATTAAAATATTTTATGGAACATTTAGACAGTGTGCTTTTATTTCTCATGGTGATATTTCATAATAGATATTATGATAAGACTTTGGCTTAACTTTTTCTTGTCCCCTTTTTTATTTTTTCCAAGATTCTTGTTTTGCAGAAATCTCACTGTTTAAATGGCCAAAGAAAGTGATTCAGACTCACTGGGAGTTCTATGGCTCAGAGTTTTAGACTTGTGTTTGTGAGACTTTATGCTTTCTTTACCAAAGATAGTAGGCAACAAGTATTGTTTCCTCATTCCATAATTACCTAATATAAAGATTTTCTTTTCCTCTACTCTCACTAGACACTTATGTACAAACCCTGAAAATAAATACACATATACACATTGAATGTATAAACACATATATAAATCTATATCTATGTATCTATAGATAGATAAATAGAAGATAGATAGATAGATAGATAGATAGACTATTAGTGGAGTGAAACTAGAGTTTAAAACAAGGACATCAATAAACATGTTAATGTGGAATTCTTATTTCACCTCAATTTATCAAGAACTACAGATAAATAAAGAATGCTGAACAAGATAATTAATATTCCCCAGAAAAGAGTAAACTAACTAGTCATCCAATACCTAATGGTCAATGCACAAAACATAACAAGTAACATCATAGGAATTGGGCAGGTAGCTATCTATATTAGAATTAAACACAGACAGACAGACAGACACACACACACACACACACACACACACACACACACACACACACACGTGTGCGTACATTCACATATCTACATATGCAACAATCATTAACAAAAAAGGCCAGAGGCCATGAATTTGAGAGAGAGCAAGGAGATGGGGACTGAGAAGGGTTGGAGAGAGGAAAGGGAATGGGAAAATGATTTAATTATATTTTAATTTAAAATTAAAAATAAAATTTAAAACTACTGTTATTCTTATCAGAAAATATAGTCTTTGTCTCTCTCTCTCTCTCTCTCTCTCTCTCTCTCTCTCTGTATGCATGTTGCAGTTTTTCTATTTATATCCATTTCTTAACAGCTTATTAAAGTGCAGAGTTTTAAATTTTGCAAATTACTGTAATTATTTTGCATTATCTTGAAGTAATAATTCTATTAGATCTCCTGAGATTTAAATTGTATTTATTAGAAAACTCTTTTATTTGCCTATACCTTGTGCCACCTGAATGAATGTCCACCTACTCCAGAAGACATTATGCCCACCCTTCTCAATTTTCATCTGGTCTCATTTAATATAGAGTATTCTTGTGTTTGTTTCACAAAAATGCTACATAATATGACCAAAAATAAATGGAGACAATAATTCTCAGGTGGTCTTTGAAGTATTTTATTACATGCAATATACAATATTTATGAAATAACACAATTTAAAATAATTAATTTATAAGAAAAATCATCTCCTCAAGGGCATAGACTCCCCCGGGGATTGAGATCGACCTGGTGGAGTCAGCCCAGGCAGGTCTAGTTCCCCCCTCCCAGGCTGAGCCTAGGGTCTCTATTAAGACCCAGGTTTCAAACAGTCAATTCATGTACTGAGCACAGGGCCCGGTTCAAATGCCTGTATGCCTCTTAAACAGATCAAGCCAATCAACTGTCTCATCCATTCAAAGGGCCTGATCCAGTTGGGGGCCCCTCAGCCATTGGTTCACAGTTCATGTGTTTCTATTCGTTTGGCCATTTGTCCCTGTATTCCATCCATCCCTGGTCCCAACAGCTCTTGATCACATAAACCCAGGGGAGTCTATGCGGGTGTGGGCCGGGGGGAGGGAGGCGGGCCGGGGGGAGGGGGGCGGGACGGGAGGAGGGAGAAAGGGGGAATTTATGGCTGATATGTAAAGTTGAATTATATTGTAAAATAAAATAAAATAAATTCAAAAAAAAAAAAACAATAGTAAAACCCAAAAAAAAAAAAAGAAAAATCAATACACTAACAAGTAAAATATTCATCCTAAAATTGTCACATACGTATAAGGAATTTGAATAGTACATATATAATTACATATTTAAAGTAATAATATCATTAATTACCTATTTGGATAAATAATTATTCCACTTTTATCTTATAAAATTTGTTTAAAACATCTACCAATATCTAAAGTCAATGCAGTTCTGAATACATGGAGTCTCTTGCTTACTCCATTAAATCTTGCTGTCAAGCAAGGTTGACATATGAAAAGACAAAGGACAGGGTTGGAGGATCACAGGGTCAATCCTAGCCTCAGTTACAGAGCAAATTTGTGGCCCTCATGGAGATAATATCTCAAAAATTGCTTTTATTATATAATATTTAGTAAGGAACATAGTTCTGTTAAAATAAGCTTCATCACATTTCCTAAGAAAAAATCTTAAATTACAGTATAAAAGCAGTTATATCTCCCCTAAATTATAGCCGGGCA
Organism: Peromyscus attwateri; assembly: GCA_902168425.1. NCBI lineage: Eukaryota > Metazoa > Chordata > Mammalia > Rodentia > Cricetidae > Peromyscus > Peromyscus attwateri. Next base: position 32,736 of record CABHPP010147209.1, read on the forward strand.
TTGGTGGCGCACGCCTTTAATCCCAGCACTTGGGAGGCAGAGGCAGGCAGATCTCTGTGAGTTCGAGGCCAGCCTGGGCTACCAAGTGAGCTCCAGGAAAGGCGCAAATCTACACAGAGAAACCCTGTCTCGAAAAACCAAAAAAAAAAAAAGCAGTTATATCTCCCCTAAATTATAATGTATAATTGTCCCTGAATTTTTTAAACTGTTTAAATATGAAAATGTAACCTTTTTTGGTCTGATATACTACAAAGATGCCAAATAACATTTTTCCTTGATTCTACAAAAATTATAATAAGCTTTCTTTTTAAAAAAAAATCAACAAAGAACTAATAATTTTAGGGTTATCATCATTTCCTAATTTCAGATTTAATTGGCTAATAATAGTTCTTTCTACATAGGAAAAATATGTTTTCAGTGGAGATAAGAGATTGTGTTAAAGAAGAAATAGTTCTGTCTATGAAGGAAGTACCTAAGAGGTATAGGAAGAGACTTATTGTTTCTCATTCTCAAACTGGAAGGTTCATACCAATGAAAGTTAATTATACATATATATATATATATATATATATATATATATATTCTGGAAGTGCAGAGTATGTGGACCAAGTCAAGAGTCATAATGAAGAGCCTTATAGGAAATTTGTAGTATACTGTTGGAATAGAAATTGTCCACATACTTTATAGCCTTTGCTTACAGAAAGAACTTCTCAACTTCTTAAACCAAAATATTAATTCTATTTTTTCTATATGAAGCACATTTTCAAACAACTTAAAAATGTACTCCCTCAGATTGAATAAATTCTAAATGTTCAAACAAAATCAAAGCATTTTGAATTTTCAAGGTTATTGACTAGAGACCCAGGATCATGAGTCATGCTAATTTGCTTATCATATTATAACTTCTAAAAAAATTAAGCTCACAAACTTATTTACGCTCTATAATAAAAACTGACAGTGAATTATAATGGAGAAATTTAAACAGAACTAAAAAAATTAGGCTGAGTTTGGCTTTGTTTACAAAGTTACAACTTTGTGAAAAGTTTCTTAATTTCAGTGTGCTCTTTGAGCCTCTTATTTTAGTAATAGAACCTAATTTTCATGTGAAGAAATAATTATTAAACTAATATTAAATTGCGATTTTTCAGGTAAAGGCCAGGTCTTTTCCTCTGTTTAAAGAGATTGGCGGTGTATCTCAGGTCAATGAGTGAGTAATACATAGACAAATCCATGCACTATTACCATAAAAAAATTGCACCTAAACCATGATTTAGAACTATAGTCAAGAAAATAGTCACTTAAACTGGTGAAATACAAACCAGGAGAAGTTTGGAAGTTAGGATGTGGACATCTTGACAAGACTTGTGGCCAAAGAAAGAACATAGAGCAGATCTCAGTAAAGACAGGGATGCTTCATTCACCACATGACATTGTTTTCAACATTCTCTCTGCCTTATTTCTTTTATATGGGATTTTATATGGGATTAAATCATTTTCAAAAGAACAGGAATGATGACACTGATATTATCTTCCACCATAAAATCAAACAAGATGATGATTCCCAATGTTAAGTACTTGTAATGAAAAAAACCACAAAAAAAAAATGTAAGCTCTTCAACTAGAGTTTTCTTCCCTTTTACCAATTCATTAGCATCAAGAATAGTACATGGTACCTCATAAATGCTCAAGATTTATTTATTGGATGGGTAGAACCTCATCTTAAAAGACAGTTGTTATTGTCTAATATTCCATTACACTCTAATAGCAGAAAAATATGGTTTATTTACAACTGTGTATGGTATTGAATGAAGTCATATCTATAATTGACTATCAGGTTCCATGAACAGTTTGAGTATGCTTTCATGGTATTATAAAACATAAGCAAAACCTCTATTGCTCTTACTAAGATGTCTGACCATTAACAAATTAGTCTGTTGCGGTTTGAGTATGAAATATCCCAAAAAGATCATGTGTTGGAACTTCAGTCACTATCTGGTTGTGCTGTCTTGGGAGGTAGTTCAAATTCTCAGAGCCAGTGACTAACTAGGCAGCACAGGTCTCTGGTAGGATGCCTCGAAGTTGTGTCTTATCCCTTGCCCCTGCCTCTCTGCTTCTTTGTTCCTTTCATATTTCAGGGACCATGATATTTTTTTTATGTCCTAAGAGGGATGCAATGGACTCATCCAACAATGATTCAAACATCTGAACCAAAGCAATTCTTTCCTCCATTAAATTGTTTCCTCAGATACTCTGTTCCAGCAGTAAAAGCCTAACAAATAGACTATTACATCCACTTTGTCATCATGGGTTTACATGTTTACATGGGAATACAAACTTTCCACAAGATGATATGATGCCTGGGTGATTAATCATATTATTTATTGATAGCTATTAAAATATTACATGGTGTTGTAATATCTAATAACAGAAATAGAAAAAAAATAGTTCTTCCATTCCTCTAGCGTCTTTTGCCTACTAGGGGTTTTTAAGATAAAAACATATTTAATCATGTGAAAATGTATTATGAATCCAAATTACTATGTACAGTTAAGTGATACCTTAGGCTAGTCTACATTAAGAGTTAAAGTTGAATAACATTTCATGAGCATTGGCATGGGTAGTTTTACTGGCCCAAGCAGAAATTATTTCTGCAGGTTACATTGAACACCTTCATTGGAACATGCATCTAGGAAAAATCGCTCATAGGAATGACTGAGAGCTCCCACCAGGACATTAATCTCAAGTGTTCCTTTTCTTTGCTATCATGGAAACTTCGGTATCTGTTAAAGTATACAAAGCCATGTGTACATTTCCACAGGCCATTTTCCATGCCTTCAAGAGCTAGCCACATGGACCTTGCCTTCTGCCCTCACTTGGTAAACCTTCCCATAGAGATATTGATTTCCAAGATTCCTCTATTTCAATGTGGAAGGAAAACACTTTTAATTTATATATGCCCTCCATGATAAATTGTCTCCCCTGTGCATTGGTATCAAACTCACCAGTCTGTTGTTGCCATGGGCATTTTCACTTCTTCAGAAAACATTTATTGTCTCCTAATATGTCAACTACTTGTGTCGATGACAGGAGCCATAAGCCTAAGTGACCCTTGACACACATGCTGCCATATTTGGTTTCCTCTCCTCTTTTTTTAGATCTAAGCCTTGCTTAACGCTCCATAGCACCAGAACCTCTTCTCACAGATACCAGAACCTCTTCTCAGATATCAGGTGAATGAGCTACAGTTAAGCAATTAGGCAGTTAGACAAGGGTAGATAGATAACCTTCAGAGCAACATTTCCTGCTGGCTGAACAGCCCATAATTAAGTCCCTTCCTGCTTGCAACCCCCATTACTAAGTCCCTTCCTGCTTGCAACCCCCATAATTAAGTCCCTTCCTGCTCATAACCCCCTTTGCCTACCTACGTATGCCTTGACAGAAAAATAAAATTTTGGAGCTTGATCAGAGGTCCTGTCTTGCTCTCATTCTTTGTGTCTCTTGTCCCTCTCATTCGCCGGCCCTCCCTTTAGGTCCCCATTGAAGACCCCGCTGGCCGGGGCATGTGTCCATTATGAAATGAATATCTTATATAAGATAGAAACAACATATGCCATTAACTAAAACTTTTGTTAAAACATGACAACAGGAGGACCTAGGCCCTGGGACACAGCCAATCCCCAGAAACCCCCACTCATCTCTGCCCCAGTTGCCGGCCAGCAGAGAAGACTCCAGCAGGCAGGCTCCCTCACCAAAACCCCCCATCAGTACCTGCAATCTACAAGACCCATGCCCTAACCTATACCTGATCATCCCCCTGTGACCCCAGTGACTTCCTGAGACACAGAATCCACCAGCTCCAATTAGACCAAGAATTAAGATTGGACCCAGGGTGGCCCCCTGAGACACAGATACAGCAAGCACAAATGGGAAAGAGAGCAGCTCATTCACATACAGGCACCAATTACACCTATTGGAAGAAGAGATAGGAAGATGCCAGTGCAAAAATGCTTACAACAACATAAAGAACAATATGGCAACATCAGAACCAAGCAGTTCTACAACAGCAAGATCTGAACATCACAATGTAGAAGAAGCAGAAGAAAGTGACCTTAAAAATAACTTTAGGAAGATGATAGAGGCCTTTAAAGAGGAAATGAAAAATTTCCTTAAAGAAATTGAGGAAAAGACAAACAAAAAATTGGAAGAAATCAGTAAATCCCTTAACGAAAGCCATGAAAAATCAATTAAACAGGTGAAGGAAACAGTTCAAGACCTGAAAATTTAAATAGAAAAAATGAAGAAGACACAAACCAAAGGAATGCTGGAAATAGAAAATCTGAGTAAACGAACAGGAACTACAGATGCAAGCATAACCAACAGAATACAAGAGATGGAAGCGAGAATCTCTGGCATAGATGATACAATAGAGGAAATAGATTCATCAGTCAAAGAAAATACCAAAGCCAAAAATATTTACACAAAATGTCCAGGAATCTGGGACATCATGAAAAGGCCAAACCTAAGAATAATAGGGATTGAAGAAGGAGAAGAACACCAACACAAAGGCACAGAAAACATATTCAACAAAATCAGGGAAGAAAACTTTCCCAACTTAAAGAAGGAAATACCTATGAAGATACAAGAAGCTTACAGAACACCAAACAGACTAGACCCCCATCAACAGTGGAGGAGTGTTCCCCTTGCTCCGCATCCTCTCCAACAAAGCTGTCACCAGTGTTTGTGATCTTAGCCGTTCTGACAGGTGTAAGATGGTATCTCAGAGTGGTTTTGAGTTGCATTTCCCTGATGGCTAAGGATGTTGAGGAATTCTTAAATGTCTTTCAGCCAATCTCCCTCATGAACATTGATGCAAAAGTAATAAAATATTGGCAAATGGAATGCAATAACACATCAAAAAATCTATCCACCATGACCAAGTAAGCTTCATCTCAGATATGCAAAGATGGTTTAAGATACAAAAATCTGTCAATGTAATACACCATATAAAAAAAAAAGAAAGAAAAAAAAACACACAATCATCTCATTAGATGTTGAAAAAGCCTTTGACAAAATCCAACACCCCTTCATGATAAAGGTTGTGGAGAGATCAGGAATACAAGGAATACTTCCTAACCTAATACAGGAATACATACATAATAATACATACATAAACATAATAAAGGCTCTTCCATGCAGCATCCCAACTCCAAATGTAACCAGTAGATTTTAATTCCAGGAATGGATGTGGCTTACATTTTGGAAGAAACACTCCTCTTACAGCAAACACTGCAATCATTTAACTAAGTACCCCACCAGTGTTGAAACCCTGTACTCTGAACAGGTGAGTAGCCATTTTATCACTGAAATTTAAAGGCATGAACTAACAAAAGAGAAATGGTAAACTACTTGAAAGCAAGAGTAATGCATTTGTCTTGCAGCTTACTCATTGTAATGGAATTTTTAAGAGAACTTTTCAATTGCTCTTATGTTTTCAAGCTTTGGTCAACACTTTAAGTAATGGTTTTGTTATTAGGCGTATATAAACATAAAAGCCTGGGTGTGCTCTTACTTTTTAAATGAATTTGTAACCTCATCCTTATTGAAGACATATTTGGCAACATCTTTACAGGCTAGAGAAGATGATTAGGTCAAATCAGATTGCATACAGATAATGGTTAAATGGTCTTCCTGTTGTTCAGTGTGATTTACAATTGTGCTATGTGTTAAAGTAATTCATAGTTCTTTCATTATACATTAATAGACTGTGAACATTGTAGGTAGATACAAGTTAATTAAAATAGGAGCTCTTGTGTTTAATACTGTAGGACTGATGTTTATTTTATTCACAGAAAATATCCTAATATGTAAACAATGCATAACAGTAGTAATTCCATAATACTTTGAAAAGTGATTAATGCAAATATCTGGAAATTTATAAATACTCAGTATATATTAGTTAGTCTGAAAGGGCAAAATTATGACATTACAACAAAATTAAAATGAATGCAAAATTCATTTTAATTTATGTTTTTGTATTATGGTGATAGAATAATTTACTAGGACTGCAATAACAAAGAACTCAAAATGAGGTGGCTAAAAATAACAGAGGCACATCACTGGATAGTTCACAGTGCTAGAAGTCTGAAACAAGGTAATCAGCAAGGTTGGCTCCTTCTGGGAGGTTCCACAGGAATAGCTGTCCCATCCCTCCTTCCTTGTTGTTGGTGATTTCTAGCATTAGGAGCTTCATGTTTTAGATTCATTGCTTTGATCTCTGTCCTCATCTTCATGTGGACTTCTTCATCTGTAGCTACATTTGTTCTCCTTTTACAAATGATGATAATTGGTTTATGGACTCACCTTTGTCCTGGTCTCATCATATCTTGACTAATCACACCTTCACATGTTCTATTAAAAAGTAAAGTCATGTTCTTTTGTTCTAGTTGGACACGGATTTTGGGAAGACAATATTCAACTAATTACAATCCATCTGCTACTCTCTCAAAATTCACATCTACTCCATCATGTGCCAGGTAGATTCCACATCTCAGCACCTCTAAGAGCCTTGCCTCCTTACAAAATTAAAACCTTAGCTCATTCCAGCATCAATTCAAAATCTAAAACAATCAATTCAAACAATCCTGTATGTATCATTAAATTGTCAAAATGCAGAACAGCTGCAAATCTAGGTATGATTCATCCTGGAGCAAAATTCTTGTATCTGTGTAACAAGCTGTCTACTTCCAAAACACAATGGCAGAAATATGGTACAGTAGGTAATCACATTCTAAAAGGGACATCATGGAAAGAATAAAGGGAACAGCCTAAGTCAGGTTCCTGCTGCATTTCAGTGTCAACAGCAGGAAGGAACTGGGACAAACTTTCCATTCACTGTCTTCTCAATATGCTGGCTCTCCAAATAAAACACACTTTGAAGATTCAATTTTTGGTTTTTGCCTGCTTCTCAAGCAGCACACATTTAGTTACAAAACCATATTTCTGGCACATCACAAGGCAGGAGATCAGAACTGTAAAATCAGCATATTGGTAGTGATGCTTCTGCTGGGGATGGCAGGAGATACTGAGGCCACACTGAGGCAAAAAAAAAAAAAGTCATCTTTTGGTGACTTCTGGCAATCTTTGGTGCTCTCTGGCCTCAAGTAAACAATACATGCTTGGCCTTCACTTTCACATAGCTTTCTTTCCTCTGGTATTCACCTGCTGGCATAAAGGACCAGTTACTAGATTTATGGGCTTTCTTGACACTTGATCAATTTAAAAGTTATATTACTTACTTTTTTTCTGTAACAAACTGCCTTATAGTAACTTAAGAATGGAAATGTTTACTTTTGGCTCATACTTCTAGGTTATAGCCCTTCATGATGTAAATATCAAAGGTGAAGTAACATGAAGCAGTTTGACACATTATATTCACAGTTGTGAAGCTGAGAGATCTGTTCACTTACTTCTTTGATTAAATCCAAAACCTCATCCAATGGTGCCACCTACATGTTGGGTCCTTCCAACTCAACTAACCTATTGAAGAACCTTCACAGATATGCTCAGATATTTGTTTCCTAGGACGTTCTGTATCTGGCCAAGTTGGCAATATTAATTATCACAATTGTTTTTTTGCTGTTGTAACCCTTTAAGACACAATCAAAGACCATACAAGTTGTATTCACTTTCCACGATTATCCTGTTATCCATATGAATACTGGCAGGCATTAGAATCATGACCCACATTTCCCAGTTTAAAAGACACTGTTTAAAAACAAGGTCACATTCTAAGATTGTGAGTGGAAATGATCTTCATGGGACATCATTAAATTCAGTATAAAGAAGATATATGTTTTCTAATCAACAAAGCGATACAAGAGTTAATTTAGAATCTATGATGAATGGAGAACACTTAAGCATGAATTAGGAAACACATATATGCATATGTATGTGTGTGTGTTGACATATAACTGTTTCCATAGAAAGTAACTAATTTTTAGGAACAGAATGCATTTTACGGAATATCCCTTGGATTTAGAGTTGAGTCCTCCCACATCAATCTTCAACTAAAAAAAAGTCACCACAGACTTGTCAATAGACCAATCTGATAGGATATTCTCAATTGAAGTTCCCCCCAAAAGACTGTAGCTTATGTCAAGTTAACATAAAACTAGCTAGCACAGAAATGCATGTCAAAATTACCTAGTAACCAATCCTTGGAGCCAAGTCCTCAAATAGTAATAGGTTTTAATAGAATCAATAAAAAATTTCTACTACAAAGTCTTACATTCTATTAAGAATATTGTTTATACACACACTCTCAAATTTGTGTTCCAAACAGTGTTTCTCAGTAACTGTCTTTCTTCAAGCAAGGGATGACTGACAGCTGAGGTGACAGGAACCAAGTGCCATGTAAATATTTCATCTACACCCTACTCCTGTCGGCTTACTCAGTCTCACTTCACTTTCATCTCTGCTCTTTGAATCCAGCACAATACATTTTGCTTGGGTCATGCCTTCCTTCTGCATCCTTGTTCAAAGTCATTTTTCTGTAATAGGAAATGTGGCTTGAAAAGCCACTGAAGGCCTTTTTCCTAGACCCTCCTGTGTGAGGGTTTTGATGGGTGGACCAGGCCAAGCCACTGCAATCATCTTTTTAAAGCAGGCCAGCACTGCAGAAAGTAGTACATCCCTTCCCCATCTCCGACTTCCCCTTGCAACTCAAGTCTACATGATTTTGGGGCTTACAGCAGCCCTGGGAGAAGCGGTGTTAATTCAGAGAATATGAAACAATAAGAAAGATGAAGTTACAGAAATGTCATGTAAGCACTACTTTACAGTCAAAGCATAACAAAGAACTGGATGGAGTGTTGTTTTGAGCCCATTATTACTGATTATTAAAATAAATCCTTTAGAATTGGCTGTTTCACTTTCCTTTTGGAATTAAGAAACAAGTTGAAGTTTTTTTATTATCTTTCATTTGCTCAATAATATTTGTGACTGTAAAGTTTAATTTTCAGCAAAATCTGAAAATATTTCGAATCAAAATGAGATTTTTTTTCAGTAAAAGTATGTTTTATTAAAAATGCTTTAGACTGGTGATGCAGCTTAGTTGTTAGCATGCTTTTCTGGCCTTCACCAAGCTCTAAGTTAATTGTCAGCACTACATACACTCAGAATGCTAGTCAAAGCCTGTAATTCCAGCAGTCATATTCAGCAGGAAGGTCAGAAGTTCAAGTTCATCTTCAACTATAGATTGAGTCAGATGTTATCCTATCTGCACCAGTTCCCTTTCTCTCTTTCCATACATATATCATATTATATATAATATATTATATATGTATTTAATACATTAATCAGTATATAGTATATAAAATAATACACAGATAAAGTGAGGCTGAAGATTAACTTACAAAGTAGAGCTGTCATGAAGAGCTTTACTAAGAACGTAGCCTAAGATCAAATGTTTGAAAGGAAATCATTTCAGCTAGAAGGACTTTGAGGGAGAAATTCCAGAGCAGCAGTGTCCCTGTTGTGCTGAAAAAAAATCTTTCTACTTGGAGAACTTGAACACGCTGAAAAAGGACATGTTCGAAAGGGAACATGGGCTTAAATCTTGAGAGCAAGAAGTCTTTGAATCATGACATGATATGAATTACATTTCCAAAGAAACACTGTAATAATCAATTATAAGCCCCACCTTTGTAACAATCAGTCACTTAATCTCAGTTGTCTGAAGCCATGCTTCACATGTATTGCTGAGAACTCTACTCAGAATTCCCCTCACTTTGACACACGTACTGGCAGAGCAGTACCAGTTCTCATGACAATGATAAAAAGAAAGATTCTTCAAGCACATACCAGCCATTAGAACTTTGTGTGTACCCATTTGGTTACGTTAGAGTATGTAATTTGCAATTGCTATTCCATTTTGACACTGTTCTATATAAATTATATGATCATTTAGGTTTGAAGATGTGGGTAGGGTAATATAAATTCTAATACATGCTGAAGAAAAACTAAACATAGAAAATAGCACTGTTTACTACAATCCCTCGGGCTCTTATAATCAGAATTCTTTGTGGGTATGCCATGTGAGAAGCTAGGAGCATAGTCTATGAGAAGAGAAAATTTGGTGAGAATTGATCATATTCTAGAAAGATGTTATGAGATAAGTTGATTTTGTTGAAATACTTGATGTGTGATGTATTGTAACGGATAACAGAGATTGGATTTTTTAAAAGTACAAAAAGGAGGGAAAATAGAGGATAAAATTTGGCTTGATCTCCTGGATTATTTCCTGCAGTTTTCTGTGGTAGATATAGGTTAGAATAAATAAGGTTTGAGGTCTTACTATGTGTAGAGAGAGTATATTATTCTAGTACTGGATTCTCCTAGCTCCCATAGAAATCTTTATGAGACTTCCCTGTATTAAATTGTCTTTCTTTTTAAACAAATAAATGAATTTAAAAAATAAAAAAAAAGAAACCCTGTCTCGAAAACCCAAAAAAAAAAAAAAAGATGCAAAGATATGTTGCATTCTTTTATGTTGCATTTGTTTAACTCTGTGGAGCTGTGTTACCTCACCTGTATAGAACACTTGATTAGTCTAATAACGAGCTGAACGTCCAATGAGAGAACAAATAGGAGGAGAATTCTGGGAAGAGGTGATTGGGAGCGAGAAGAGGAGAAGGAGAGAAGAACACCAGGGCCGAGCCACCCAGCTACACAGCAGGTCATGGAGTAAAAAGGAAAGAAAGAATAGAGAAAGATAAAAGTCCAGGGGCAAAAGGTAGATGGGATAATTTAAGTTAAGAAAAGCTGGCTAGAAACAAACCAAGATAAGGCTGGGCATTTACAAGTAATAATAATACTCTATGTACTTATTTGGGGGCAGGCTCCTAAAGAGCAAAGAAGCAAGAGAAAAAAAAAAAAACCTTCAACTACCCTTAAAATTTAATTCATTAATATGCTGACTGTAAAACACTTATGAATATAGCAAATAAATTATCTATTGTAAAAAATCAAAATGCTTTTCTCTCTCAGCTTCCTTTTGCTTTGTAGATTATGTTCTATGTTAGTTCTGTAGTAGCTAGTACCCATCGATAGCCCATGATGGACTACTGGGAATAATTCTTGATAACACAGAACTGAATATAACAAATATTGAAATAAAGCAAGCACTATTTTGAGAGTCTTCTAATAGTGTCTTAAAGGACAGAAACCTGAGGCAGTGTTCCACTGGTTTATGTTCTCAAGGTGGAAATCTGTCTAGATTTAGGTGGATTCTACAGCACACTTGTGCAGAGTGGGTGGACACTGAGAGGCAAAGATCCTGAAGCACTTCTTCATGAGCAGGTTCCTGTCCTGACAAGTGAGGTGTTCATCCAGGTGAGCTGATTACTTACCCAGAATAATAGATCTGCAAGACTTTCCTACAGCAAACAGCGAAGTTATTTATTGATTGTCAGTCTTATCTTCCTAAGCAAGAATTTCTTGGAGTTAGCAGTTCAGTGATATTAATACAGGTGGCCTCAGTTCTCTGCCCTAATCACTAGTTATATTGATGCAGGTGGTTTCACTTCTTGTGAGTTGTGTTTCATTCTTATACATGTCTTTTTATTTCAAAATTAGTTCTAAATATACGAGAAAAAAATCTTGTAATAATAGTACATCATTTCCTGTCTCTTCTTTCTCCCTCAGAATTTATTTACCTTGCTTTTGTTATGCAATAAGAAATAAAGTTTAACACAATTTTAGATGACTAATAAAAATTTAATTTAATTAATCTTCTTTACTCTGCTAATAGAGAATATTTTGTGTCACAAAATAAATTCTCATACATATTTACAATGTATCGAGATTTTTTTCGCTACTGCTTTACTTGGATCAGTACTACATTATAGTGATTATAAGATTTATAATGCTCCATAATACACTACAATATCTTCAGGTCCTTCAAATCTACCTTAAAGCTCTTACTTTACAAAAGTTTCTAGGTAATCTAAAAAAACCATTGTCTCCAGGAGAACATCAAGGAGTCAGGAAAGTTTAAGTTTTACATGACAGTTTTGAAAGGGAGTCAAAAAGAGCTGTCTTTTTATCAACAAACTCCTACAGTAGAAGGGACCACTCCACATAGATTTCCATGTATGGTAAAATGAATATGTCTGCGTTCTTTTAGGCAGCTCCATAACTTTTGTCACTATGAAAAATTAGTTTATGTATTTTTATGTGATTACAAATTATGAAAGGATTCACAAAACAACAAATTAGAGTATGAATCAACAGATTAAGTATCTTCAGTGTCATGAAATCAGTAAGGTCTATATCCTATAACTGTGGATGAAAGAGTTTATCATTTACATGCTTTAGATAACAGGCCTTATGCATACTGTTTTACACTCCTAAGGCACATCCTTCCTGATTGTCAATGTTTGCTAGAGGCCTGTAGGTTAAAAGCTTGTTCCCTAGTGTGTTACCATGAGGACATGAAAGTTTTAAGATGTATGGCTCAGAATCAGGGCATCCATTTACTTATGGAAGGCATGCTTCCACAGGAGACTGAATTTCTTTCCTTTCATTTCATTTTCATTATTTTGCTTTCTGGCTATGAGGGAAATAGTTGGATCTTCAACTTAATCCCTGCAGTTGCTACCCATCACCCTCTTAAGTACATTTATGTCATAAATGAGTACTTTTATGTTGTAGTTTAAACTAATTATAAATAAATAAATGGCCCATTTGATTTGTGACAGTACATTCATACTCTAGGACAGAGGATTACCTAGTATACACACCAGGACATAGGAATCTTAAAAGCCATCTTGGAATTCTACCAACTACTAATAATGCATTGGGGGGACTTGAGGACTAGGATATGACTACAATTTAGAACAGGAGAAGGGAAGCTAGGTAAATAGAACTCTATGTTTATCTCAGTGGAATTTGAGCTTGCTTTTATAGGCAATAGGGCACTATAGTTTAGTTTTTACCAGGAAAAATCTTTATATTCTAGTAGCAATGTGGAAGATGAACTACTAGAATATCAAACTATAGAAGGAAGTATTTTGTTAGAAATTGTTGAAGCATTCCTCAAAAGACTAATAGAATACATCTTAATAAAAATCATAAAAAGCTGGTCTTAACATGTTATGGAGATAAATTTGATAAATTGGATATATTCATTTTATTATTTCATAGCGACTATCTACTATATGCCAGTTACTGTATTAGACCTTGGATATAAAATAAGTGTAAAACAGACAATTTGTTTTCTTAAAACACACAGAAATAAATAAAAGCAAATAAATACATAATCAAGGTAAATTCCGATTTATTGCCTACATGGAGGCAACTGGACAGGGTAATGAAGTGGAAAACACAACATTTTGTTCCTTGGTGGGAACACATGTGGAAGCCATCTTGAAATAGCTTAGGGAAAGGTGAGTTTTTTTTTTCAAAGTTAACATTTTAAGTTTATTTTTTAAAGGCTTATTTATTATACATACAGTGTTCTCTCCTGTGGGCCTGAAGAGGACACCTGATCTCTTTTTTTTTTTTTTTTTTGGTTTTTCGAGATAGGGTTTCTCTGTGTAGCTTTGCGCCTTTCCTGGAGCTCACTTGGTAGCCCAGGCTGGCCTCAAACTCACAGAGATCCGCCTGCCTCTGCCTCCCGAGTGCTGGGATTAAAGGCGTGCGCCACCAACGCCCGGCGACACCTGATCTCATTACAGATTGCCAGCCACCATGTGGGAACTGAACTCAGGACCTCTAGAAGAACAGCCAATCCTTTTTTTATATCATACATTCATAGAAGGCATTGGTTAATGCGGGCTTGACTTATCCATTTAAATTTGGGTTTTCAATATTTCATGAATGCTTGTGTGCATGTGAACACATGCTTGTGAACATTCAGGATACTTCAGATCTGGGCTTCAGTGTGCAATATAGGCCCCGCAATGCTGAACTTCACATTCTTGCACAGGGATACACATCTGGCTATTGGAATGTTAGGTCTTTTGGTGACGTCTTCAAACCTTTTAGGAAACTAAAGGTTTCCTAAAAGGAAATGTTTTAGGAAATGTTTAGGTCCTAACATTTGTTAGGACCCCATCAACAAGCCTTCCTTCATTTTTTTATTTAGCAAATTATAACCTATGCCTATTCCTAGATTATATAACCCAAAGCTGGTTCAAACTGCTAGAACTGGTTTAGAAACATGGCTTTCAACCTCAGGTCAACGTTAGAATTTCTGAATCTCTGTGAGTCTCACTTAGGCATCAGTTGCAGACTTTAGGATTAGCCCAATGAAAACTGAATCATCAGATTTAAACTAATAATGCTAGAGCTTTGAAATGATTGGCTATGGAGGAAGTATATACAAACGTAAGGGGCCTAGAGATAAGCAAAAGACAGATTTGGATCTTACCAAGAACGATAGGACAGATACTGTAGACAGGAAAGCAAAGACTGGCGTTTCTCAAGATGTGATATATGAGCTGAAACCCAGTGCTCAGAAGGCAGCCTGCCAGACCTAAGCAAAGCAGGCAGAGTTGAGAAGTTCCAGCGTGGAAATGATCTGGCACAGCAGAGGACTGAAAGAAAATCAATGTCAGGAAACTGGCAAAGTTGGCAAAGTGAGTTCCTGCAGTCCCTATGGACCCCACTAGATCTCTCAGCCTGACTTAAAGATCATGGCATGCTATTTTACAGTATGAAATAAATACAGTTATAAATTGAGAAAAAATGAGTTGTATAAAAAGAGGGAGTCATTAGAATTTTATTTAGTCAACCCGCTGATATCACTGGAGAACAGAAAAAAAAAAACGTAGATTTTAAAATTAAATGAGTATGCTTATCTAGTGAATCATATATAGGAAGCAAAGAAGAGAGCAGGAGAAGGAAAGAAATCATTATATATATTGGCATTAACAACAGGCTAGACATGAAAGAATATGACTGATGAATAATTTTTTTGTTTTTAGAGACAGGGTTTCTCTGTGTAGTTTTGGTGCCTGTCCTGGATCTCACTCTGTAGACCAGGCTGGCCTCTAAGTCACAGAGATCTGCCTGACTCTGCTTCCTGAGTGCTGGGATTAAAGGCATACACCACTACCGCCTCATGATGAATAATTTTTTTTATTTTATTATTATTTTTTTAATTTTATAATTTAATTTAATTTTACATATCAGCCACGGATTCCCCTGTCCTCCCTCCCTCCCCCTAATCCACTCCTCATTCCCATCTCCTCCAGGGCAAGGACTCCCTTGGGGATTCAGCTCAGCCTGGTAGATTCAGTCGAGGCAGGTCCAGTCCCCTCCTCCCTTCACCCAGGCTGAGCAAAGTGTCCCAGCATAGGCCCCAGGCTGCAAAAAGCCAGCTCATGCACTAAGGACAGGTCCTGGTCCCACTGCCTGGGGGCCTCCCAAACAGTTCAAGCTTATCGACTGACTCACTTATCCAGAGGGCCTGATCCAGTTGGGGGCTCCTCAGCTATTGGTTCATAGTTCATGTGTTTCCACTAATTTGGCTATTTGTCCATGTGCTTTTTCCAATCATGGTCTCAACATCTCTCGCTCATACAATCCCTCCTCTTTCTGGCCGATTGGACTCCCGGAGCTCCACCTGGGGCCTGGCCATGGATCTCTGCATCTACTTCCATCAGTCATTGGATGAGAATTCTACCATGATAGTTAGGGTGTTTGGCCATCTGATCACCAGAGTAGGTCATTTCGGGCTGTCTCTCAACCATTGCCAGTAGTCTATTGTGGAGGTATTTTTGTGGATTTCTGGAGACCTCTCTAGCACTTTGCTTCTTCCTATTCCCATGGGGTCTTCATTTATCATGGTCTCCTATTCCTTGTTCTCCCTCTCTGTTCTTGATCCAGCTGGGATCTCCCGCTCCCCTAAGCTCTCTTTCCCCTGACCCTTGCCCTTTTTTATCCCCCATCATGTCCAGTTTGCTCATGTAGATCTCATCCATTTCTCTGTCGTTGGGAAACCCCTGTGTCTTTCTTAGGGTCCTCTTTACTAGGTAGCTTCCCTGGAGTTGTGAGTAGCAGTCTCCTTCTATGAGGCTACAATTACCCTGATTCCTAAGCCAAACAAAGATGCAACAAAGAAAGAGAATTACAGACCAATCTCCCTCATGAACATTGATGTAAAAATACTCAATAAAATACTGGCAAACAGACTCCAAGAACACATCAAATCAATTATCCACCATGATCAAGTAGGCTTCATCCCAGAGATGCAAGGGTGGTTCAACATATGAAAGTCTGTCAATGTAATACACCATATAAATAAACTGAAAGAAAAAAAAAAACATCATCATCTCACTAGATGCTGAAAAGGCATTTGACAAAATCCAACACCCCTTCATGATAAAGGTCTTGGAGAGTTCAGGAATACAGGGAACATACCTAAACATAATAAAGGCAATTTACAGCAAGCCAACAGCCAACATCAAATTAAATGGAGAGAAACTCAAAGCGATTCCACTAAAATCAGGAACAAGGCAAGGCTGTCTGCTCTCCCATGCTTATTCAATATAGTACTTGAAGTTCTAGCCAGAGCAATAAAACAACATAAGGAGATTAAGGGGATATAAATTGGAAAGGAAGAAGTCAAGCTTTTACTATCTGCAGATGACATGATAGAATACATGAGTGACCCCAAAAATTCGACCAAGGAACTCATACAGCTTATAAACACCTTCAGCAACATAGCAGGATACAAGATTTACTCAAAAAAATCAGTAGCTCTCCTATATACAATTGACAAACAGGCTGAGAAGGAAATCAGAGCTACATCACCCTTTACAATAGCCACAAATGATATAAAATACCTTGGGGTAACTCTAACTAAGCAAGTGAAGGACCTGTATGACAAGAACTTTAAGTCCCTGAAAAAAGAAATTGAAGAATAAAATTTTTAAACAGAGCCGGGCGTTGGTGGCGCACGCCTTTAATCCCAGCACTCGGGAGGCAGAGGCAGGTGGATCTCTGTGAGTTCGAGGCCAGCCTGGGCTACCAAGTGAGCTCCAGGAAAGGCGCAAAGCTACTTAGAGAAACCCTGTCTCAAAAAACCAAAAAAAAAAAAAATTTTAAACAGATAAGTATAGAGTCAATTATCAGGCTATCAAGGCACTGATGAAAGAAAATCCAAGTA